>JAKTZT010000158.1:7347-18374 GCA_030578955.1 Hemisphaericaspora insectamans | reverse complement strand
CCCACATGGATACAATATTGTTCATCCAATTTTTACCTTTTATTGGAAAATTTTCAAACAAAGAATGAAAGAAATCACCCTATAATGCAATGGAAATATTTGTCGTGGGCTTAGAGTAGTGACGTGCCCCAAGCAGTCAAATTGCTTAGAAATGATATTGCCTAGAAAACACAGGATGAATGAATTTGCGACAACTTGGAGAATTTGGGTAGGTGATTCAGAGAAAACCAAAAACTGATTGATAGTAGAAAGAGTTTGGATAGCCCTTTAGTATGACGTACCTCTATTGATTTCAGATGGGAAATGCAATATTAACAGCTTCTAAAGACATTTTCAAAATTTCAGTCACTTCCGGCCTTTCTCGGATATTTCCTTTTGTTAGTACCGAACGGCTGCAAGTTATTATCTTGTCATCTAGTAAATTGACAACTTATGGAAAGCAAAAAAAAAAAAAAGCAAAATAAAATAGAAGGCCTCAACAAAATTGTCATTCTTACTGACTGTATTTTGATTTCCAATGCAAGTCGAAGAAAGCTTACAAATTCTAACCCCTCTTGTAGCGAATGTTAAAAAACACGCATTGCTGGGACAAAAAAAAAACAGCTTTATTCATGGCCAAGGAATCACTTACTATAGTGATGGAAGTCTGGAAACACTAGGTATGCATGATATAATTTTTCTTGTGCAGTCATGCACTTAATGTAGCATTGACTCGAAGCGTTAATAAAAATAAAAGGGAAAGAAAATATGCATTGTTGGCTAACAATTTCGCAACTTTGTTGAGAGACAAGTGACAAAGAGATCTATCAATCTCTTCATTATAGGTCTAATTCGAGAGGTGGACGGATCTTTTAGATCTCTAATCAAGGACCCCATTTTTTTTTGTTACAACCCGAGAATGTCTAAGCCGCATTGTTTTATTCGGACTTTTGATTCTACGTAATTAATTTTGTTCGTAAAATTCAATTGCCCCACACACAGTATATTTTCTAAATTGTTCATTCTCAGACATTTTTTTCTTTTTTTTTTTGCATCTTCTCATTATTGAACAAAGCCTGATTCGTTCAACATTAAGGAGGGGCTAAATGAGGGGTTTCGATTTCAAAACAATCCATAGGAGTTCGGACTTCAAAAACTCCGAAGATGCGTTTTGTTGACTCTCGAGTGAACAAGTTGCTCGTTCTTTTGAATTAAATTCAAAAAAAAAGAAAGTTTTCTGGAATTTTTTCTCATTAACACACACCGGTATCTAGGAGGAGCTTTTCTCCAGGTTGTGAATGACTTGCTCTTTTATAACCTTAAATATAGAGAACTTTAGCTGGCCAAAAGAGAGCCTCCAAGAAAAAAAAAGACACAAAGAAAATTATAAAACTTTAAAGACTCGCCAATTCAGTTTGTTTTAAGAAAACAATAAACAAAAGCCAATAAATAAAAAAAATGTCTGTCTGAAATATCTTTTCCTTAAGGAAAAATATCAACAAAAAGATATCAGACACCAATTCACAAAGAAAGAATGTTCATATTATTTTCTCTCTGCAGAAATCTCACCCTCACGATTTACCTCACCCACTCTGCTTAGATGAACCAAACATCTTCAAGAGCTTCGATGGGGTGACAAGAAAGCCACCATGATATGAGTTTCTGATAATTATTTCTTTCCCCCAATTTTCATTAGTTCTCGATAAAGATTCCGTCTTTCATTTAGGTGGTCCAAGATATGCACACCAAGTTAAACCCGGTGTATCAAACTGAATTACAAAATCCCCACAGTTGATTACAACAGGGCACGGCTATTGCAATTGGGAACTTAATTTATTTTAACCTAAAAAACACGAATTTCTTTACTTTAACAAGAAGCTCCGAGACAGAATGCAAAGTTTACAAAAAGAGAACCTCCCCAAAAAATATCTTAGGGATTTGTGGGGGAGGCAAAGTATCAGACACTTTTTTTTTGTTCTGGTTGCTTGCAAACATTGGGATGGGCAAGTGCGCAAAAAGAAATCTCCCAAGTTGCATAATTAACAAAGATCCCAGACTATCCAGTTATCTTGGCTTTATTCGCACAATCTACAAATCAAAATTAACACATATTCTCTTACCACTTTTTTTTAAAAGGTATAATTTTGGAAAAAAAAGGATTGATTGTATTGCACCACGATTTAAAATCTGATTACTTTTTGAATTTGGTTTAATGGATTTATTTTTTTTTATTTAATTTTTTTTCTTGTATCAAACTAAACTTTAAAAAAAAACAAATTCATTAAAAAATAATTTATTTTTTCCCCATTTGTATTGTTTATCCTTCCCAATCAAAACAAAATAAAATATTTTTCTTTCAAAAAAATCAAAAATAATATTTAATTGTTGCATGATTGAAGTACCAATAAATGCAAAATCGGGAAGAAAAAAAAAAGTTTAAGGACTTTGCTTAATCTATAAATATCTCTTGATTTCCTTATAGATTCTGTAAGGTTCAAGTTTATTTAATTGTCTCCCATTAATACAAAGAGAAGATCCAAATTTCTATCAAATCCCTTTTTGTTATTTCCCCTTTTTAATAATATAAGTAGAAATGTCAAACTCGACTCATTCTGACCAATCTAAGGAACAATCCTTAGACACTGAAAGACCAGTTAACAGAATCCAAACTGCCGGTGAAGGCAATGAATTTGTTATCATCGGTAACAAAAAATACTACAGACATGAATTAATGACAGCTTTTGGTGGTACTTTAAACCCAGGTTTATCCCCACCACCAAAGCATCAATTCGCTAACCCAGCTCCATTAGGGTTATGTGGTTTTGCTTTAACAACTTTTGTTTTAAGTTGTTTCAATGCTCGTGCTGGTGGTATCACCATTCCACATGCTGTTCTTGGTTTAGCTACATTCTACGGTGGTCTTTGTCAATTCCTTGCCGGTATTTGGGAAATGGTTGTCGGTAACACTTTTGGTGCTACTGCTTTAACTTCCTATGGTGCTTTCTGGATGGCTTATAATGCTCTTTTGGTTCCATCTTTTGGTGTCCAAGCTGCTTATGCCGATAACATGGATCAATGGCCAAAAGCAGTTGCTTTCTTCTTAACTGGTTGGGCTATTTTCACTTTTATCTTGACTCTTTGCACATTGAAGTCTACTGTATTTTTCTGTGCTTTGTTCTCATTTTTGACACTTACCTTTGTTTTGTTAGCAATTGGTGATTACACTGGTAAGGTTGGTGTTACCAGAGCTGGTGGTGTTACTGGTATCATTACTGCTTTCTTAGGGTTCTACAATGCTTATGCTGGTGTTGCTACTCCTCAAAATGCATACTTTGGTGCTAAGGTTTTCCCTTTGACCAGAAACTAAACGGTTATCTGAAATGATAACTTTTAATCGTATGACGATGATTCAACAAACAATTATTAATTCTTAATAACGACTGAAAATTTTTCAAGAAATATAGTCACTTTTATGAAGTTGACTATTTCTTTCAATACCTTTATGTGTTTATTACATTTTTACTATTTTTTTATTTGGGGACCGGGACATTTTTAATTTAATTACTCTTTTTATTTATTTGTTTTATTAGCTATTACTACTACTATTTTTACCATTACTATTTATTAATACAGGGACAGATTTAACATTAAATCAAATTCTGTAAAAGATCGCTCTCCCTTATTTTTCTAAACATTCTAAACTGACGTTGGCTAATTTAACTCACAAGTGGTTCACATTTACAAAAGAGATAGGCAGTATTTTCTTCATGCACAAATCTACCTCAAAACGTTTTCAATTAACATGTAAAATTGAATTATTTTTTTTTAAAGAAAAATTTTTTTTGATTAGCAAAAAAGGGCTCATTTTTACTGCAACATAAAATTATTTTAGTCTAAAAAATAAATTAAAATTTAACTACCAAAAACAATACAAAATTCAGAAAAAAACAATGGTTCTTGCATCAAAAGCCACCCAATCATCCCTGGGTGCGGGGTGGCTTTTATTTCACTTCCAATTGTAACGATATTTAACGAAGGCTTTGTTCACCATACTGTTTAGTATACAACCCAAGGGCTTTAATTGGGAACAAAAACCTATACGAAGGGTATTCAATTGCACAACTATGATTGAAAACACCTTCAACATCTTCAAATTTCCATTCACCTGTAGGTAATTGTCGCTCCATCAAGAGTTTGATACCACGCGTAATTGGTTCCCTATCGGGATATTCAGCAAGAAGGAGCCCAATTAATGCCCAAGCAGTTTGGACCACGAGTGACTTCTCTGCATTGACGTATGTATGAGTTTCACAAGCCTTCATGGATTCAGACCATCCACCATCAGGTAATTGTTTGGATATAAGGAAATCGCAACCTTTCTTAACCGTTTTTGAATTTTCATAAGTTTCGTTAACAGTATTTAATGCTTCAAGGGCAAACATGGAAGCATAGGTATAACAAACTCCCCAAGATCCATACCAAGATCCATCTTCTGCTTGGGCATGCTTAATGTATTTAATTGCATTCAGGATGGTCAGTTGAACTAATTCGGGTTTGTAATCTGGATAATAACGTGAAAAGTAAGTCAATCCCAATACAGAAGAATCTGTACATTCAACATAAGGATACTCAACCATAATGTTATTAAAAACCTCAGCTGGATTCAATTTTTCTAATAACAAAGTTGATCTAATCTTTTCATAGGCAGAAAATGACCCTTGTTCCCATTTCCCTACATTTTGAATCTGCACTAATACTTCAACTGCTTCATATAAATTCTCATCTTTGATTTCATCTCTTAAATCAACAAAACTTGGATGGTTTCTTACCATTATTATAGCCTTCATTGCTTCTGCAGTACAATCACTAACGGTATATCCTTGTTCTTTGGTACTAAAGGGCCACGCACCTTTACGTTTATCTCTAAAACTTCCTGCAACACAATCTTCAGTGAATTGTGATCTTACAAGGAATAAATACGCTTTACGTATCATATCATGATATTTTGGATTATCAACTAATCCAGAAATGAAAAAGTATTGTACCATGAATGCCGCATCCCATACTTGAACCCCATTTGTTCCCATGACAGTCATACCTTGAGGTCCATGAAACAAAACATCATTCATTCTTTCACAAAGTTTCTTGAAAGTAAGAGAGTCCCCACCTTCATAATGATAGGTGACAACCATATTGAATGCAAAACTAACGGGAGCAATACATAAAAACTCAGTATTGTCATATTCTTTCAAGATCAAGTCATAAACCTTTGAGTTGACCTTATCCAAAAGCCATTTAGGTCTCAATGTTTCCCATGTAGAAAGTATTACATTAGCAAAATCAAGTACTTTTGAATGAGGGTAATATAAATCAACTCCACATACATCATTTCTATGATTACTAAATTTAATTGTTTCATAAGGTAATTGGCGAGGTAAATAAATTTCTTGCCGTATTTCTTCTAAAAGTGGATTCAAATCACATTTAACTCTATTAGCCAGGAGATAACCCAAGGGTAAATAAATTGCTCTAGTATGTACCCACCATCTTCCTGGATGGATAGGTAAACCATAAGGTAAAGTCCATAATTCTGGAGGAGCAGGATTAACTCCTTCCCATTCATATAAATTTAAAATAGATAACCAAGCTTTACCCCAATGAGGATTTCTAATAGCACCCCCTAATCTATGTAAGGTTCTTTTGGCTTTGATTAAAACTGGGTGATCAGGTGACATTCCTAATAATCGAAGACAAATATAATTCATGGTTGTTCCAAAACAGGTAGATTTATCGATTGAATGTAAACCCCATCCACCATCTACTGGATGAGCAGTATTAACTATATATCTAATCATTTCCTGTTTATATGGATATGGTATAGACTGATGGCTGAAATAATTCGCAACAATATACCCAATAGTCATAAACATTGGACCTTTATATTGACAAGGGAAAATACCATTATCCAACTGTAATAATTCAAAAAAGTCAGCTCCCTTTTCCATTGATTCTTTAGGTGTATTTATTATTGATGGTGGAGGCTGTGGAAAATCAGGAGATTCTAACAACCATTGTACAAATGTAGATTGAGGTTCATGTTCACATTCTTCTGGTGAGAGATAATGCCATGTTTCCCTTCCTAAGGGGTCACTTCTAAGTCTCCATCTTGATGGATCTGTCTTGGGAAGACCCAACTCTTCCGAGTAATACATTTAAAAAATGATAGGTTAAGTGGTTCAAGTGTGTTCTCAACGGTAAAATGAAAGGAAGTATTAATTTTAAAAAGAAAAATAAATGAAATGAATAAGCTAAACGACCCTACTCGTACGAACACAAACACACAAATTAGGCAGCATCAGCACGTGATCAATATCACATGATTCGTGATTTTTTTTCACTTTAAACAGTCGTGTACAAAATCAAAATTGTTATTGCAAAATTTTCTTTTTGTTCAAAAAAAAAAAATCAAAATTATTGAAACTGGGTCGTGTGAAAGTTCCGAAAAAAAAATTGATTCTCATCGTAAATGAACATTTTTTTTTTCTTCCCTCCTACATTTACACACATACACATATACAAGGTACACACACCTATTTTATATATACACACTCTTTTTGTTAAAGAGAGAAAAGTACTCATATACATACCAGTACCCCACCCATCTAGTCATCAAAAAGGGAAGCTTTTAGTTAGCATTTCATTTTCGATAAAAAGGGATAGATATAGATATTAACTATGGCAAAGAGAAAGTTGGAGGAAAATAAAACTTCTGCCATATCAAGGGAAAAGAATGGTAGAGAAGAAGAACTTGATGAGGAATTCACTTCATTTTCTGATAGAGAAAATGCGCATATAGTTGTCAATGGCCATAAGGACAGAAAAGAAGCAGACACTGATCGCAATGAGCCAGACTCCGAAGAAGAAGATGATGACGTGGACTCCGATGACGAGGAAGAACACCAACAACAAAACAAGTCATCTCAACCTCCGACCAAGAAACAAAAGAAACAACTTTCAGCACAAGAAGTTCAGATTGCTAGAGAAACAGCTGAATTATTTAAATCCAATATTTTCAAATTACAAATTGATGAATTAATGAAGGAAGTTAAAATCAAAGACACTCATGTTACCAAGATTGAAAAAGTTTTACATCGTTTACATGATTTAATTTCCAAGATACCGCCAATTGAACAGTTAACTTTACAACAAGCAGAACAACATTTCAATTCCAAAAAAGTGACAATTCCATTTCCTGATCCAAAACCAACCAAACTTAATTATACCTTTTCATACTTACCACCAGAAGATGTATCCCTTGTAGGATCTTTTGGATTGAAAACAGGAGTTTATGAATCAAAGGGACTGGCAATTGAAGTTGCGTTAACTATGCCTAAGGAATTATTTCAACCAAAAGATTATTTGAATTATAGAGCCTTGTATAAAAGATCCTTTTATTTGGCATATCTTGCAGAACAATTGATTCCATTATCTAAAAAGAATAATTTACCAATTAAGATTTCATATCACTTTTTAAATAATGATGTTTTAAATCCAGTTTTGAAATTAGAAAGTATTCAAACTGAAAATCCTGAAGATTTAAGTTTTCATAAAACTAAATTCTCAATTCATTTAATAGCAGCATTTCCATTTGGTATATTTGATTCTAAAAAATTACTTCCTGATAAAAATTGTATTAGAGTTCAATCAGATAAACAAGAATTACCTCCAACTCCCTTGTATAACTCCAGTATCTTATCTCAAACATCATACGACTATTATCTAAAATATTTGTATACAATGAAGAAAGCCACAGAAGCTTTCAAAGATGCTTGTGTTTTAGGGAAACTTTGGCTCCAACAGAGAGGATTTGATTCTTCTATTAACCATGGTGGATTTGGTCATTTTGAATTTGCCATCTTAATGAGTGCATTATTAAATGGAGGTGGATCGAATGGAAATAAGATTTTATTACATGGATTTTCATCATATCAATTATTTAAGGGTCTTATAAAATATTTAGCCACTATGGACTTAAGTAATGGATATCTTTCATTTTCTTCTTTAATTGGAGAAAATATTGCATCTAGATATAAACCAGATGGGTTTCAAGTGCCAACTATTTTCGATAAGAACATTAAATTGAATCTACTATGGAAGATGACCCCTTCTTCTTACCAAGAATTAAGAAAACAAGCCAATGAAACTTTGAATTTGTTAAATGATGTTGTCAAGGATAGATTTGACCCGATATTATTACAAAAATCTAATTTTGATCAAATGAAATATGATATGGTTTTGAATTTAACAGTTCCTGATGAATTATTTGATACATTTGGTCCATTAGAAAAGATTTGTTTTATTACATTTGAAACGTATTTGAAACATAAAATTTATGATATTTTAAAGAAAGCATTGGCAGAAAGAATAACATTAATACATATTCATAATGAAAAACAAGCCAGTTCTTATCCCCTTAACAAAAGAAAACCAACTCATATTAGCAATACATTTGTCATTGGTTTAGAATTAAATTCCGAAGAATGTGATAAATTGGTGACAAAAGGGCCAAACAATGAAGATAAAGAAGCTGGTCTGAAATTCTGGAAATTCTGGGAACCTAAAGCATCAGTGAGAAGATTTAAAGATGGTTCAATCCAACACTGTGTAGTATGGAATATACAGGACCAAGAACCTTTAGTATTAACAATTGCCAAATATGCTCTAGATAAACATTTACAACCAGATATTTCTCAACATTTAATTACAGAAATTTCCAGTTTTAACAAAAAATTACCAATCCCACTTTCTCCAAATGCTAACAACCAAGTAACTACTTCATTGGTTAGTTATACTGCTCTTAGATCAGCATTTGAAGCTTTGAATAAAATCATGGCCAATTTGGATTTACCTTTGGGAATTAAGACAATATTACCTGCATCAGCTTCATTAAGATATACATCATTGTTACAACCAGTACCATTTGCAATTTCCAATCCTGACTTTTGGAATGATTGTGTTTTACAATTTGAAACATCAACTAGATGGCCCGATGAAATTAGTTCACTTGAAAAAACCAAAACTGCATTCTTATTGAAAGTTAATGAGATCTTAAATTCCGAAACTACCTATTCCTCGTTTATAACCAAAGATGAATCAATCCCATTCAATGAAAATATTTCCTTGTTAAATATCTTAACACCTGAAGGATATGGGTTTAGACTTCGGGTTTTGACAGAACGTGATGAGATCTTATATTTGAGAGCAGTTGCTAATGCCGATAAACAAAAGGGGTTATTACAAGATGTATATTTGAAATTCAATCAAAAATTCTTGGGTGTTGTTAAGCATACTAGAACTGTTAGTCAATTAGCTCAACATTTCCACTTTTACTCAGCAACAGTAAGATTATTTAAATGTTGGTTAGATTCTCAATTACTTTTACATCATTTTTCTGATGAATTAGTTGAATTAATTGCTTTGAAACCATTTGTTGATCCTGCTCCTTATTCTATTCCTCATTCGGTTGAGACTGGGTTTTTACAAATTTTGAATTTCTTAGCTGGTTGGAATTGGAAAGAAGAAGCATTAATTCTTGATTTGGTGAAAAGTACCGCTGAAGAAGATGTTAAATTAAGTGATAAATTATCACTTCAAGCTCATAGAATAATTGAACAAAATTTTGATAAAATAAGAAAGAATGATCCTTCTGGTATCAAGACACAATTGTTTGTTGGTTCCAAGGATGATCCTTCTGGTATTTTATGGTCAAATGATTTAACATTACCTATTGCCACTAGATTAACTGCATTATCAAGAGCTGCTATTCAATTAGTTAGGACTCAAGGTATTACTGAATCAAATCTTGATTTAATTTTCACTCCAGCATTGAAAGATTATGATTTTGTCGTGCATGTTAAATCAGCAAATCTTACTTCTTCATCAGGTATTCTTCCACCAAACACATTTAAGAATTTAATACAACCCTTAACCTCTTTCCCAGATGACATTACAACCAAGTATGATTTGATACAGGTATTTGTTGATGAATTGAATAAGAAGTTTGGTAATGTCATTATATTTTCAACAAGAAAGTTTACTGGATTATGTGACGATAATAAGAATGTTGTTTCTGGTATTTTTGTACCAGCAAATTTAACCAAGAAGAAATTTAGAGTTAATTTGGGTTATAATGTCAAACCAGTTGAAGGAACAAGTGGAGGAGATGAAGTGATAATTAATAAAGAAGCAATCTTCAATCAAATCAAACTTTTGGGTGGTGATTTAATTGAATCAATTAATATTCGAAAATAAACAAAGACAATTTATTATTGGTTAGTATTTTATTTTTTGTCATAAACACATTTTATAGATTTTGTATTCATTTTTTTTTAATAATTTCATGTATTAATTTACAATATATATGTATATACTAAATTGTTAAAACTAAGAGTAAAACCTCTGGCGTTGTGGTTGTGGTTGTGGTAGTTAGAAACGTTCCTGCATAGAACCACAAGGTTTCACAATATCAATTTTCTCTCTTCTCTTTTTTCTTTAAACAATGAACAAGTTTCTCCACAAGAAATCATCAAACAACAATCGTTAATTAACTAACTTAGTATGGATCTCGAACGAATGCTTCGAGAGTTTCAAACTCAACGATGTCCAACTATTGAGCAAACCATATCCAACAACAAATCAATTCTATATAAACGCAAAAAATTCTTCTTGAAGGATTTACGAGAGTCTATTCAAACAATTGATTACATACTAATCGCAATACTATATTTGCGTGATTTATCATTCATTATTGCAATAATTCGAATCATAAGTCATTATATGGCCGTGACTGCAAGAACAGCGTGGGGTACTCGACCACTTCCTGAAGGATTTAGAAATTCAAGTATTAAAATTTCTTGGAATTCAATGGTTCTTTTGAATTTCATTTCTATTTTTTATCATTTGGCATATGGTCCATATAAGGAATCAGATTACATAGATGGTCAATTACATGGGTCATTTACAATGCAATTAATTGGTGAGAGACTCCC
>JAKTZT010000157.1:0-14411 GCA_030578955.1 Hemisphaericaspora insectamans | reverse complement strand
CAAAAAAACAACATCTCATATGTTTATATACAGGAAAGTTTTTCACCTGATGATTCCAGGCCATCTCCGTGCTTCGGAGTTTCCAGCTGCATAATGAACTTGGAATCAGTTGATGTTATATGTCAATCTTATTGTTCAGTATACTGAGTACACTAAATAGTTTAACTATAATTATATTCTAACTAAAAATTTGCTCGTTAAGAATTTCACTTGAATTTTCATGAAGAGTGTTATACATTCAATTTTTTGCAGCATTTTTATCATGAAAGAAAAACTAACACAGATCAATTATGATGTTTCAAAAAAAAAAACACCACCATGGGAAGGAATAACTCGTTCAACGGCCTTTAAATATGATTTCTTCTCGTTTTTCAATTATATTTCTTATTTTAATAAAAATAATAATTAATTTCCACATGTTTATTTTTAAAACTATAAGTTCTGTTACACCTTCAATGTAACTTTTTGGTTGAAAATATCTAAGTTTAAAACTCCTACTTTGTATAAGCAGTAAACATATAAGTGGACTTACAAATGCAGTAGAATATTTATATTTCTAATAAGACTTACTATAATGTAGTGAAATACTTATAGTATATTACTGTTTAAATATCTAACTAACAAAATCTATATCACTCCAAAAAATAAACCTACTTTAACAACTCCTTCACTTCATCCTTTTGTTCTTCCTTAGCAAAATCAGGTCTTAATCTTTCATATCCATGTACAGTTCTAGCATAAGTAATACCACCTAATCTACTCACTGGTTTCAACTTGGCAATATCAAGATTATTCAAATCTTCATTAATAACATCTTCTCTAACATGGAAATTGACTCCCTCAACGATACAAAGCACACCAGTAGCTCTATTTGGATCACTCTTTGACTTCCATTCATGAGAATGAATCAATTTTGCTTCAACACTAAATGCAGATTCAGCAACATGAGGTGGAGACACTTTACTTGATTCCAAGGGGGTCAATCCACTTAATTTCCATTCATCGATATCAATTGGAGCATTGGTTGAACAAAAATTAGCAGCTTCAACAAACCATTCACTAATTATATTAATGGTTAATTCCTCAGTATCCAAGATATTTTTGCAGGTATCCTTTGGATTACCTCTACCTCCACTAAAGCCGATAGTGAAAATTGGTGGATCATGATTCACAACAGTGAAATAAGAAAATGGAGCTAAATTACGAACACCATCCTTACTAATTGTACTTACGAACCCAATCGGTCTTGGCACAACAGCACTAATTAATGTCTTGTAATTATCAACTGGGTTTCTACCAGGTCCGTATGGATCAATTTCGATCTTCTTGTGGTTTTTCCACTCATTGTTATTAGCACCTGATCCAATTTTCCAATCCTTATTTGGGATTTGAGTGTATGACCATTCTAATTCAGTATCAAATTTAGGTCTTGAATTTTCAACTTTATTAAAATCAGGATGAGGATTTCTTCTGACTTGATTTTCTAATCCAAATCTCTTAGGTTCTTCAGCTGGTGATGGGACAACTGTTGTTTGAGTCATGTTTAGTGTTGTTGTTTTGGTAAGATTCCTAATTAATGTGGGTTGTTTCAAAGAATTATTAAGAAATCTAATTAACATAGTTTGGTTTTTACTAAAAAGTATGAACCTTCTTAATTTATATCAAAGCGCCCATAACAATAAAAAAAGAAATTGGGAAAAATTATTGAGTTTCTTAGTGAGAGACGGAAATAGCACAAAATGGAAATACTTGGAAATGTCAAATTAAAAAAAAGAGGGTTGCTTTAAATAGTCAGCATAAATCGGGAACTTAGTCCCCCCCCCACCCCCCATACCCAATTCCCAATACCGCTTTCTCCATTATTAATGATTTCTAATCATTGGAACTTTGATCCGAAGAGCGTTGATCCACTCATCTTTCTAAGAAAAATGATGGATGGAAATTCCGGTTTCTTCTCTAAAGAAGCTCATTTTGGAAACATTTACTCGGCCCGAGGTTGACACTCTTACTCTCTGCTGAGTTCTTACAAGCTCAATAAACTGGGCAAGGACAACGAATGACTTGGACACGCTTACGAGAGATGTGTTCTCGGATAAATATATCTCCCTGTCGACCCCACCAAACAACAATAAGTGTCTAACATCCAAACATCAATATATTCATTATCTGGAAAAAACCCTTATTCATTTCACATTGATTACACAAAACGAAAGTCATCGTTGATCCCGAAAAGTCTTATCTCCAATGAAGCTATTTCTTTTTCTTTTTTTTCTGCACTATTATTAGTAATCGGAAGACTATTATAGAACTGTGCTTAATAGACAAAAAGGCTAAATTAATGTCCAATGGTTAAGAAAGTATTACTAATCAACGGTCCTAATCTTAACTTATTAGGAACAAGAGAACCAGAGAAATATGGTACAACAACATTAGCTGATATAGAATCAGCTGCAATAAGACAAGCAGACTCCAAAAATGACGGGTCAACAGTACTAGTCTACCAAAACAATACCGAAGGGAATATTGTTGATAGAATACATCAAGCCAAATTAGAAGGTGTTGGCTTCATTGTGATTAATGCTGGTGCTTATACTCATACTTCAATTGCCATTAGGGATGCCCTTTTAGGTACGGCTATTCCATTTATAGAAGTTCATATTACCAATGTTCATCAACGTGAACTGTTTAGACATCATAGTTATTTGAGTGATAAAGCAATTGGGATAGTATGTGGGCTAGGTGTATATGGATATACAGCCTCTATAGAATTTGCATTGAATTTCTAAAGTGACATTGTGTAAAATTGTTCAGTATTTTTGGTTCGGAATTTTTTCTTGTCCGGAATTTTGATTTAAGTAAATTACTCCGATTGATTCCCCCACCCCCACATTTTTACAATGTCACAAATCGGATATCGATTAATTGAAAATAAGCTATTTTGACACACATACATATGCTTCGGATGGTTTTCTTGTTACTATAAATACCTCAGCAATATCTCCTCTTTCTTGGATTAAACTTTTTTATAACATTCTCAATAAACTTTTTCAATCTCCAATAATAGTTAAATCATTGTCAACAATGCCATCTAAAATTAAATTAGTCGACATGAGTGATGAAACCATCACCGAAAACACCATCGCCATCAACTCCCAACACAAGGACCAACGTCTTCGTTTTGTAATGGCCAAATTAGTCCAACACCTCCACGATTTCGCTCGTGAAACCAGACTCACAACTGACGAATGGTATGCCGGTATTGAATTCTTAACAGCATGCGGAAAAATGTGTTCTGATATCAGACAAGAATTTATCCTTCTTTCTGACACTCTTGGTCTTTCTGTCCTTGTTGATGGGCTTTCTCATCCAAAACCTAAAGAAGCTACTGTTGGTACTTTATTAGGTCCATTCCATACTCATGATGCTGAAACTAAGCAAGAAGGTGATTCTATCTGTTCAAATGAAGAAAAGGGTGAACCACTTTTGATTGAAGGTAAATTAACTGATACCAAGGGTCAACCAATTGCTGGTGCAAAGATTGATTTGTGGCATTGTGATGCTACTGGATTATATGATACTCAATATGAAAACCGTGATCACCCAGATATGAGAGGGATCTTCACCACCAAGGAAGATGGTAGTTTTGTTATTAAAGCCGCTAAGCCAGTTCCTTACGCTATTCCTCATGATGGACCAGTTGGGAAGATGTTAAAGAAAATAAATAGGCATCCTTATAGACCAGCACATATTCATTTTATAATTGAAAAACCAGGTTATGACAAATTAATCACTGCTTTATATTTGCGTGGTGATGAATATGAATTCTCAGATGCTGTGTTTGGTGTTAAGTCAGATTTGGTATTTGATTTGGAACCATTAGGTGAAGAAAGGGCCAGTAAACATGATATGAAGGCTAATGATTGGTATTTGAACTGGGATTTCAAAATTATCACCGAACAAGAAGCTAAGGATTTGGTAATGAAGAAGAATATGGATGCTTTGAAACAACAAGGTGATAATTTAATTCTTAATGATGATGGTTTACCAATTTATGCCCCTTTGGATTAATGGGCCATTTATAAAAAAGGTTTAGTGCTTTTTAATTTATAGTTGGTTAATTCCTGTTTCTAGTTATTTAATTACCAAGTTCCAATTCCACAGTTATATGAATAGTTTAATGTTTAAATCCGTAAATATTTACAATTTTTCCTAATTGGGATTATCCGCTCCCTGTCAATATCCAGAATGCACATTTGACATGTTTAGTATATATAGTGTCCTTTTCAGTCTATTTCATAACTGCTATCGCATATAATATCGTTTACTGTGTATGGTTTCTTGTGCAGTTTCTTCTGCTCTCTTTGTGCCAAAGCCAGAAGTACAATATGATCAACAACTAATCCAACACATAAAACTAGGTGATCTTGTTTGAGGAATGGAACTACGAAATTAACCAAAAACATCGCATCCCTATAGCAATGTTAACCCATATTGATTATAATATGTACATAATCTGAGCAAAGTTCTGAACTTCTATTTGAAGACTTGGATGTGTGGGATTTTTGACCTTCTGGAGAGTCTGTCAAAATCCAAGTCCTTTATTCTCTCTCATCGACTATAATCACACTAGCTTGTAGCTAATCAATTCAACAAAACTCTTTCTAAGGAATATGGATCTCCATTCATTTGGCTGTGGTTGCTTAGAATTCTAATATTCTCTATTGTCTATCTGGGGTAAGTTTGAGGGTTAAAACACTATTTCCGTTGATTATAAATAATTTTCGGAAATGGTGAAAAAAATATGTGCGATAATAAAACAAAAACTGGAATGACAAAGTTGCATTTCCGCAACCACGGTAAAATGCATATTTCCGTTAAGATTTTTCGAAACACATAAACGCAATTCACAATAGAAGAATAAGCCCAATGCTATTTTCTCCACTATCATCTTCATATATAAAGGCCATGACAATTTCCTTTTATAATAAAATCTCTTGGTTTTTTCTGCTTTTCACTTTCGCTTAGACATCCTTTGCATAACTACATAAGAACCATATACAAATCATGTTATCCCGTATAACAAGACTTCAGCCAACTTCGTCAAGACTATTAGTCTTACGTTTTCTTTCCACTACTAGTCCAAAATCAAAAGTTGTTCAAACCACAGATGAAGCATTAGAAGGCATTCAATCCAACATTACTCTTCTTTCGGGTGGGTTTGGTCTTTCAGGAGTACCAGACACTGTCATTAATGCGCTCGTCAAGAAGCCACACATTAAAAACATAACTGCTGTTTCCAACAATGCTGGTCTTGATGGTCGTGGTCTTTCACAATTGTTAGTCACTGGACAAATCACCAAGATGATCTCGAGTTATATTGGTGGTAATAGAACTTTTGAAAAATTATACCTTACTGGTCAAATTGATCTTGAATTGACTCCACAAGGTAACTTAGCTGAACGTGTTCGTGCTGGTGCTGCTGGTATTCCTGCATTCTATTCTCCAGCTGGTGTTGGTACTTGGTTAGAAGAAGGTAAATTACCTGTTAGATACGATGAAACTGGTGAAAAGGTATTGAAAGCAAGTGAGCCACGTGAAGTTCGTGAATTCAATGGAAGAAAATTCTTGTTAGAACCAGCGATTAATGGCGACGTTGCATTGGTCAAAGCTTATAAAGCAGATACTTTGGGTAATTGTTGGTTTAGAGGGGCTGCTAGAAACTTCAATTCTGTCATGGGTAGAAATGCGAAATTAACAATTGTTGAAGCTGAACATATTGTTCAACCAGGTGAAATTGCCCCAGAAGATGTTCATTTACCTTCTATTTATGTTGATAGAGTTATCCAATCTACTACTCCAAAAGATATTGAAATCTTTAAATACTCAGAAGAAAATACCCCAGCTACTGAAACCCCAGCTGCTGAGCAAAGTGAGGCTGAATTAAAGAGAGCCAAAATTGTGAAGAGAGCCGCTCAAGAATTCACTGATGGTTCTTTTGCTAACTTGGGTATTGGTATGCCAACATTAGCTCCAAATTATTTACCAGAAAATATTAATGTCACGTTACAATCCGAAAATGGTATTCTTGGATTAGGTCCATATCCAACCAAAGGTCAAGAAGATCCAGATATGATTAATGCTGGTAAAGAAACTGTCACTCTTGCACCTGGTGCTTCTCTTTTCGGATCTGAAGAATCATTTGCCATGATTAGAGGTGGTAAGATTGATTTAACCATTTTAGGTGGTTTACAAGTTTCTGCTAAGGGTGATTTAGCCAACTGGGGTCTTCCGGGTAGGGTTAAAGGTATGGGAGGTGCTATGGATTTGGTGTCTAATCCTGCTGCTACTAGAGTGGTTGTTGTTATGGAACATGTTGATAAGAAGGGTAGACCTAAGATTTTGGATGAATGTAAATTCCCATTGACTGGTAAGAAATGTGTTTCTAGGATTATTACAGATTTGGCTGTTTTTGATGTTATTGATGAAAAGTTAATTTTAATTGAAATTGATCCTGCATCTACAATTGAAGAAGTTACTGAAAAGACTGGTGCTAAATTTGAAATTTCTCCAAACTTAAAAAAAATTGAAATTTAGAGATTTTTGGTTAGCTTTTGAGTTTAATTTAATTTATTTATATACAATCTTTCTTTTATAGAGAATAATGACACGTTAAATATTATCGTTTGAACTTTTGGGGGTTTGTCTCGGCCCGATGTTATCGGGATTGATAGCTTACAAGACTTTCTTGGATTCGGATGAAGGGGATACGCCCCTCTACGCATCGATTGATGCAAAGGCTTACTGCTTGCAGTCGCCGTTATGCATAATGATTAGATAAATTCCCTTCATGTCCAATCTTTCCGAGGATCACCTTAATTTCATGCATTATTTTGTGTTAAATCTGGCTTTTACAGTTTCGTACAATTAAAGTAAGCACGAGTAACTAAGAGAGTAATATTCTTTTCGAGACTTGCAACGCCCATCCCCTCTAAACCAAGAAAAGCCACCCAATTGCCAAGCACGAATTTCAGAAAATTAAATTCTCGGCCCATATTTATATCAATGTTGGTAGCGCTGTATGTCTTGTAAATTTTCTTGGAGCATTAACAGAATTTCAAATTTAACCCCAACTTTCCTCGATGACCTGAATGGTAATACAAGAGAGTAGTTTTGCTTTTCAAGTGAGGACCTTACTGTATATTTATGCAAAGATTGTGGGTATTTAAGTTTTCCTAAACACTGATCGGAAGAATTACCTAATTAAGAAATATCTCCCCCTATTATTTATAATCCAAAGCAAACCAGATTTACATTGCCCAAACGGCTAAGATCATACAGCTAGATAAATAGAAGGGATTTGCCAAACTATGTCTAGTGATTTAGAAACAAAGAAGCGAAGACGAGTGAGACAAGCATGTGACTACTGCCGAGGCAAAAAGGCCAAATGTGATGGTCTTTCACCAACATGTACAAACTGTGTCCTAAACCAAGAAATATGCCAGTACTCCCAAGCAGCTAAAAGAAGAGGTCTACCAAGTGGATACACACATGATTTAGAGAAGAAAGTAGTTCTATATCAAGCCATATTGGCATCGTTGTTAACTGTCGAAGATGCCTCTTCTAAAGATATCGTTGAAGATAATTTGATCAATATGTTAACAAAACAAAGCAACACATTTTTAACAAATCTTAAACAGTTACAGCTAGTTTGGGACTCTACTTCATTTTCAAAATTGATTGATAAGTTTATTCATGAGAACAATACAACTATTCACGATGCAAAGGGTGCCACCGCTAAATTAACACCAACTCAATCTATTCAGAAACTGTTGTCGATCTCTGAACATTCTGAAATGACACCACCTGCCGCTATTAAGCATGAACAAATATCACCACAACAACAGGCACCACCAACATCACGCCCTGTGCCACCTCAACGACAACTACTGCTACTGCAGCTGATGCCTCGTGATATAGAGTATGACGCACGACCAGCGCCTGTACTTCCCATCCCACAAAGAAATTTCGTTCCCGCAAACTCCAACCAGTTACCTCAAATACAACCACTTCACTCATTCCAGCAACAGCAACCTTCTCAACCACATACACCTGCGACAACGGTACAGCAATTTCCCAGAATTGAATCGACTACTTTCAATCAACTCCTCAATAACTATTCTGAACACTTTATTGATGATCCTTCATTTTTCTTAAGCTATGATATTTTTCAATTTATCTCCGATGAAGAAAGTCCTGCACCTGATAATTGGGTACCCGTTGCACTACAATATCACGGCTTATCGTCATTAATTTCTGGATTTACAACAAAATCAATCCAGCAATATAATAGTAATCGCTTATTAGTTGATCAAAAAACTCCATTCCGGGTTGGGTCAATATTCAATGTCCTGTCATTTGCAATTGAAGCTGCCATATCTAATCGTGTTAAAATCCCATTGGAAATCTTCCAGTTCCCACCAAATTTTCGGGTCATGGTGGATCGATATTTCCAAATATATCATCCTTGGTTACCCATGTTGGATAGAAATAATATACTTCGGCAGGCACATCAACTTCAATCAAAAATGGAAAATACCAACAACACGGATAAAACGACATACTTGCAAAATATTGATTGTAATTTGATAGCCTTAGTATGGGCTGTTATTGCGCTAGGTGAACTCGCAACTGCAACCACCCCGGAAATGGCCAGACATAAATACATCGAAACAGCAATCTATGCCAAGCATGCGATAATGTCCCTTGAAAACTCCTTAACGTCAACAATTGAAACCATCCAAGCTCAAATCCTATTAGGTGTCTACTATTATCAACTAGGTCAATGGGATTTCTCATGGGTTTTGATTTCCTCTGGATCCAGAATGGCAATTGATGTAAGATTAATGAGACATGCCAGTTCCTCTGCTAAAGAAGATGAAAATATCAAGGATGAAGATAAGAAATATCGTGCTACTTGGGATAATATAAATCGTGAACGGACATGGGCAGCGGTATATATCTTAAACACCTTGTTGGCTGCGAGAATGGGTAGGACACCCGTAGTTAGAGTTATGGATTGGCCAATTCCACAAATTAAGAGTGATGGTTGGGAAGAATGGGATAGTTGGACATGCTATCATTCACAGGAGATTAAATTAATCAATGGTCGGTTCTTATCGATTTTCAATCAATTTATAAAAGTTATATCGATTCTTAATTTAGCAATTACATCGAATATTGATACTTCAAGAGAAGAAGCAGAATTTGGAACTGGTGTAAGTGGAGCTAGTGTTGATTATGATGATTGGAAAAATTGGACAAGTTTTACAATTGGACAATTTGAACAAATGATATGGGATTGGAATAATGGATTACCTGAATATTGTAGATTAGAAAGCTATGAAGATTTAAGTTGTATGCCACCACCTATTTCATTTTTACATTTAGGACCGGCGTTAATTTGGTGTATATTGGCAGTCAGATTAAGTTCATTAAAGCAAGGTGATCCCATTAGAGATAGGCTTATTCAAGCTAGAGATGAGAAATATACCCAAGCAGTTCAAAGAATTAGGGAATTAGTGAATGAAAATAGTTTGATCAATCTTAAATATTTCCCATTTGTTGATTATGCCATTATAATGGGATTAAATTTCCCCAATATGATGAATTTTGCAACCGAAGATGAGAAACTTACTCATTGTCAATCATTTAAGTCATGTTTAGCCCATGCTAGTGAAATATCTATTCCATCTAATATCTCCTGGGATTTATACAGGATCATGAATAATGATCAATTAGATATCAAACAGAATGAGGGTAACGTCATGCCCACCACCAATAACAATAATGGACAAGTTGCAAATCGTGAAATTGCTGAATATATAAACTCCCCAGAACCGCTATCATCAACAACTGGAATGCAAACACCATTAGACCCTCAACTGAAAACAATTCTTGCTGGAATAAATGCCCTAAGTCCACCAGCACTTCCGCCACCGGTCCCTAGTACAGCACCAATGGCAAGCCTTCCTCCAATGGGGATGATGGCTAATAATAATGGTGTTACACCGCCAAATGGTAGCCTTGATGTTTTTATGATCAATCGAGGTTTTTTGAACATCCAAGGAGGTAATGGAACTAATCATAATTCAACAGTACCAATGTATGGATCGTTCTATGAACCAAGTCCTCTGCATACTGGTCCAAAGAGGTATGAAATTAAGAGAGAGTCATAGATTATTGAATCTCTAAGTATTTATTTATTTATTTATTTGTATTAATGATACTATTTACTGTACTATTCTACATCAACCAAATAAGCCATCTTCCATTGAATTTGGTACTGGTTTATCACCATATGCACCAAACCAACTAATAGGTCTTGTCCAATTTTCAGGTGATTTCAAACCCAAAACTTGAGCAATCTTGTTTGCCAATTTCTCTGCATCATAAAAATTATCTCCTTCATACACAAACGACACCAAAACATTCACATCAACACTAGTAGCAGTAATGGTAGATTCTAGTGGAGTACTACTTCGAGGAAGATTTAATGCTTTTAATAAAAGATTTACGTAGTTTGAAGTATCTGTTGTATCTTCTCTAGTTCCCTTCTCGGAAGATAATTCCAAAGATTCGAGTGATTTACTTAATAATACCTCGGTGGTATATACTTCAATATCTCCAGCGTGTACATGTTCAAACAATCCAGCATCCAGTGAATCCAAAACCAACACTTTCTCCAATTTATCAAGTGATTTCATAAATGGTAAAATAACTTTGGTGACATATGTTTCTGTAAAACTTGGTAATATTGGGGATCGCTGTTGAATTAAGGTGATTTTTAAATTTGGGTCATGGTATACTTCAATTGCATTTGATACCCCACTATTTACTGGTTTCTTGACATGGTAATCTACTGGCGATGCAAATGGGTATACATATAAATCATTTAGAGTTGCTACTTTAATAAAATTGAATGTATGGATGAATAAATCGATGGATAATTGAGGGATATTTCCAACAGAAATTGATGGGATTATTAATGTTGATGTGTTTGTTAGGAAGTAAGAGTCGTCATCTGCTACTGTATATGATGGTTGCTCGTTCATTGTGTGTGTGACTCTTCTTTTTATTGGCTTACTCTGTAAAAGCTGATGATTGGTTAGCCCAACACCTTTTGTTTAATTTTTTTTGCCTCCATTGAAATTTTTGAATGCGAAATTTTAAAAGTTGAAACTAAAAAACAGTAAATTAAATTAAAAACACTCCCAATAACTTAAAACCAGTCTGTATGCTCTACAAAATGTCTAAACTAAAACTAATTTGAATAACTCTTTAAAAAAAGCACCCCCCCCCCCAATCTAAAAAATAATCAGGAGAGCTAAAACAACACTCATTAGATTTATAAGCTCACAATATCTATCTCTCTCTCACCAACCAGAATCATTAAAATTAGTCATATTATTCAATATGCCCGCTAAAGTTATATTGTTATTCCCCCCTCCCAGTCCGCCAGCACCAACAACCCCACTACTTCCCCCTCCTCCAACTCCGCTACCGCCACCACCTAGTCCTCCAATACTGTTTCCACCTCCGCTAATATTCACACTGCCACTAACACCCAAATTCCCATCTCTTTGTAAGCCAGATCCTCCTCCTCCACCTAATAATACTCCTTGTCCGGCAAGACTAAACCCCGATAAAAACGAGATGTTATTTAATTGCTGCTGCAGCTGTTGTCCAAGCTGATTAGATAGCTTCAATTCATTCAATATGTTGTTGTTATTGCCGCTGCTAATGGAATTTCCAAGATTTCCCAATAATAAATTCGCTTTACTACTGGAACTCCCACCACCATTCTTGAGAAGATGTGACGGATTCAAAGTATTATTGTTATTATTCAAAGGGGGAATGAGTGATGAAGATGAAGATAAGGAAATACTTGTGCCTAACATATTTGAAGCCGCTGCTGCCACTGCTGTCGCTGTAGCATTGTGTACTGAGGATTGGTTAACGTTTCGTGAACCTTGGGTTGGTGATACCGATAATTTATTCTGGATTGAATTGAATGGCGGTAATTGTTGATTCTGATTCTGGATCTGCAGGAGTTGATTATTGGTAGGTGGCATGATATTAGTATTATATGACCCTCCTCCCAATGATGCTCCAGCAGTTCCAATAAATGGTTGAGAAGAATTGGGACCATTTAAATTTATCCCTGGTAAATGAGTGAAATTATCGATTGTGGCTCCATTAATTACTCCATTATTTGAAGGAGGAGTTGGCCCATCTCCAGGTGTGGAGTATTCATTGTCCGAATCATTTAATAATGGAGAAAGTGGGATTAGGTTTGCTGTTTGTGGACCTCCTTGTAATCCACTAGTGGCCGATGCGCCGCCATTTAACCAACTACTCAATAATGATTTCTTTTGTTCTTGTACCACTTGAGCTTGTTGTAATTCTTGCTGCTGCTGTCGTTGTTGTTGGTGATGTTGTGCTACCCTAATTCCTTCCCTTCCATCTCCCAGCGCTCCATCTATTTGTCCCGTCATCACCCCGACTCCGTCGTCTATCTCCACTTCGTCCTCTTCCCGATCCATCACTCGCGCCAACTTCCTCTTATTATCAAATTCCTGCAATCTATGTCTTAATCGATATATAAATCTCGGACTTAGATAATCCAAATGATCCATAATCAATTGTAGAACAAATGCATCCATAATAAACCCTCTGTCTGGTAATCCTTGGTCTTGATTATCATTATTATTCAACACAATCGAGTGTATTTTTTGGTTGACCTCGGTACGTAGTTGGTTTAGTATGTCGGTGTTTCTTGCAAAAATTGGGAGATCGTTGCTAAGATCGTCATTATTGTTATAAAGTGGTGGGATTTGTATTTGCGGTGATAATGGCGTAGGTGGTGGTAGAACGTTTGAGGCAGTATCTCGGTTTGGTTTTGGTTTGTCTCGTTTAAGCACTGCCGATTTTTGCTTAGGTGTAGTCTTGGGTTTCTTGGTCTTTATTGCAGTGGCAGCAGTCGTCGAGGTTACTTTCTTTCTTTTTCTCTGTTTTGGAGAGGCTGCAATATCTGGTACTGGAGGAATGGGCCGCGGTAATAAATACATCTTATCCTCAAAAAAATCATCTTGTCTAGAAGTTGGTATTGATGCCGGTGGAGTCGTCGTGGTTGTGGTCGTGCTGGTCATAGTTGAACTAGGTGACGAATCCAGCAACCCATTGAATAATAAATCGGATCCTTTTCTTGAATTTTGTAAACTTGATTCATCTATCTTTTCGTTATTTCGACTATTCAGGCTATCGTCTACTATTATCCTGTCTTGCTGTAACGTATCATGCGCTGTCACGTCATGATCATGGTTATCATTTATAATCAGCAATGTCCATATTTTATCTCTAATTCCGTAATTTGCTCTAATCTTAAAGGGACAAGTTGTTGGCTTTCTTAATGGTTGTTGTTGCTTAGAATCACTTTTTGTACCAATATTTACTTGTTTTTCTTTATTTTTACATCTGAATATGATCTTCCCAGTATCTGACCTTTCAATTACAATTTCTATACCTCTAGTACGTAATAGACAATGTGATAACCAAGGTTTTATATCTTCTTTATTGGTAAATCTTCTATTCTCGAGATCTAAATTGGATAACAGAATTCGATGTAGTCGTCTTGAAGGTTCTGCCATAATTTTTGTGTGTTTGTTCTGTTTATGTTGTAAGTTCGTTTAACGTTTGTTGCTATTTGTTCCTTTAACTACGTGTGTGTGCTCGCTTGTCTAATCCCTATTAACTTGTAACTAACTGAACTACCCTTCACTATATATATCTACCAAACTATTCTCCTCTTTCTCAAAGTATTATAAACAAATGAATGTAACCTTTGCTATCCTCTACCACAAGCTAAGTTCGTGTGAAAACCAAAAAAAAACATTAATTAATTAAAAATTAAATGTCGTGTCGCAAGTGCGACATTTATCAATTTGTAAGATTAAATAGAGACATTTTCTATCAGTTCCATATGTAGATACCCCATCACTCTATGTCATTATACCCCCTTTCTAGCTTATAAGAATAAGAATGAATGGATATGGTAGGTATGCAGAGAGTATTAGTGGTCATTCCACAAACAGCTACGACTTTTTAATCCAACAAATGCAAGAATTGATCCGTATATCAACAACATCACTCAACCCCTCCCCATCCCGAACTCAGTTAGTTCAATTATTGCATAACACAATTGATTTGATAAATAACCACGGTCAAGAATATTCTCAGGGCCTATATACTAAACTACAACGACTAGCTGATTCATATAGAGAATTAATTGAACTTAAACAACACCAAAACCAGCGTGAAGGTATGGGGATTTTTCATGATCGATTGGTAATATC
>JAKTZT010000156.1:0-18517 GCA_030578955.1 Hemisphaericaspora insectamans | reverse complement strand
CTCTTCGATGGAAATTCCTTTGGAATAGTTACCCTGCCATAAATAAATGTCAACATAAACAGCTATGATAAAAGCAGGGACCCTTTCGCCGAACGACTTTTAGTGCCATGTGAAGTTTTCACCGACCTATGAATTGAGCCATTATTTCACTCCATTCCAGGTTCACAATCGGCAATTCATTGATTTCATTCTTGCCTCTCAGGTGCCGATTATTTAAGGTGTTTGGGTGCAGTTGCAATCAATATAGACCGAGAAGAATTTATAGTCAACAATGTAAAACCTCTCAAACCCCTCCTGCTGTTAATTGATGATTCGTAGAAATGAATACCTGGTCATGGCAGGTCCTCGGGAGATTCATGGAATTTCCTGATTTGGAGTCCATTCTAATAACAGAACTTTTAATGTCTAGAAAAAATATTTTTCCTGATGTATAATTCTAGACAAAAAATAATTCTCATGTCAATTGCAATTTGCAATTTCTTAAAAAATAATTCGTTAAAAAATATCTTAAGGTACTTTTTTTCACCGGTAATAAATTTCAGTTCAAATTTTTAACTCCTAGTACCCTTGAATGACTACTATATAAATGATGACTAAAATCTTTCAAAATCAAAAAAAACCTTACTTTTCTTTCCTTCTTCTTCTTTTCTTAAATACATTGATTTTACATTTATCAAAAGTCTCAATTACATATTTGCAACAATGACAGCTAGTGATATCGAAGCTCAACCACAAGAGCCAGTTGAAACCTACGAACCAAAATTTGAAGCTACGCCGGTTACAGCATCCCCTGCTAAGAACCACTTAATAGCATTTTTAGGTGAATTCTTTGGTACCTTTATCTTCTTATGGGTTGCTTTCTTAATTGCTCAAATTGCCAATGAAGATCCAACCATTCCAGCTCCAGGCCATGGTTCTAATCCAATGCAATTGATTATGATTTCTTTCGGTTTCGGTTTTGGTGTCATGGTCAGTGTTTTCATTTTCTTCAGAGTCAGTGGTGCTAACTTAAACCCTGCTGTTACTTTAACCTTAGTTTTAACCAGAGCTGTTCCACCAGTTAGAGGTGCCATTATGTTTCTCGCTCAAATGATTGCTGGTATGGCTGCTGCTGGTGCTGCTTCAGCTATGACTCCAGGTGAAATTCTCTTTGCCAATGGTTTAGGCGGTGGTGCTTCCAGATCCAGAGGTGTTTTTTTGGAAGCTTTCGGTACTGCTCTTTTATGTATTACTGTTTTATTCTTGGCAGTTGAAAAGTCCAAGGCTACTTTCATGGCTCCATTCGTTATTGGTATTGCTTTAATGTTAGGACACTTGATTTGTGTCTATTATACTGGAGCTGGTTTAAATCCTGCAAGAACTTTCGGTCCTTGTGTTGCCGCCAGATCTTTCCCTAACTACCACTGGATTTACTGGGTTGGTCCATTCCTTGGTTCCGCTATTGCTGCTGGTATCTGGTACCTTTTCAAGTTCTTAAACTATGAAACCTGTAACCCAGGTCAAGATGCTAGCGAATAAATTAATTAGTTCACAAAACATACCTTTACTTCAGCTTTTATTGACACAACGTTTGCTTGAGGTATAATTAATGGTAGGGTGCCACTTTTTTTTGCAAATGTTAGGTGTCTGTTTTCATTTCTTTTAATATCGTCGTCTCTCTTAATTTATTTAATTTAATTGCTTAATACATGAAAAACTCAACTGTCGATTTAGTAGTTAGTGTAAATGTGTGCAAAAGGAATATCTCTGGAAGAATCTCACAACCCCTTCTTTCAACCATGTTTGAGATCCTATTCATTATGGAAAATACAATGGTTTGGTTCGCCCTAAAGCGTTGCCAACGACAACCCGAACCTCCATTGTTCCACAGAACAATGAACTCATCTGGTACAGCCATATGAATCAAGAACTGATTGTCACAAAAATGTTAACAATGAAAAGAAATCCGGTGGCTTTGAGCTTACCGTAAATTTCCGGTTCCGGGTGACTGAAGATTTTTATAACCGATTTTGATTCAATGATTCCAGAACATAATAAGATGCAAAGGTTGGAACCACGAAGGCACACTACTGATAAGATAGTGTTAGTATTATTAAACTACATAATATCGGCAGCGAATAGTTACATCGAGAAGAATAAATCAACACAATATTTTGGCCAATATCATACACAAATAGGAAATATTATTAAGATATTTATAACCATACATTACATTGACCCAAGAGTCAATACAGAGAAAGAACCAATAAAGATATTGAAGAACAACGTGCTACAAAAGCATAACAAATAATAAAACAATGTTAACAAGATAAAGAATAAGAATATCGATGAAGGATTGCGAACTGAAACTCGTTTGCATGAATAAGGAATTGTAAGTAATCGTGGGCTAGAGTACCACGGTGAAAGTAAGACTCACTTCGGTCAAGAAATGGAGCATGGGTCAGAAACTTAATGATTTTACTGGTTCAAAAAATTATGCTCTTATTTACCAATTTATTAATCTACTGTCAATAGAGAGATATATCTTATCTCTCTCATTATGCTTAACCTCTAAAAACTTTTAGAATAATCAATTTTTATTACTGTATTCTCATTTATGCTATATAATAATTTGCTATATAAAATATATACAAGCGAACCAAAACTTATAAAACCCAACCATAGCTGTAAAATTCATCTAGAATTCATATCGCTCATTGTAAACAATAAATCATCTTCATCTTGAGCATCTTGATGATTTAAAGAAGAAGAAATGGAAGTTTTCTTGCCACTGCCAGCTCCACCCACTCCAACACTACTGCTATCTCCAACTGCATCATTAGAACTTTCTTGCTTTGTAACCTCCTCTTTATTCGCACTACCGACTCCTTCGTCATCTCCATCCTCATACTCGTCATCAAATACGTCCTCATACAAAATTGATCTCCTATAAGTATATATAGATGGACTAGTAGCCATTCCACTAATGGCAGTGGTAGTCTTACTCTTCACCTGAGGTTCTGATATCTTCTTCATTAACACACCAGGGGCAGCAGGAGCAGTACCAGGGCTGACACTGGCACGAGGTGATGTTGAAGCATTGGATCTCGAAAAAGAAACCCTAGGGGCACTAGAAGACACTGGAGTTGACGTTCTCAAGAATGAAACCTTACTACCGTCATTGGGATCCAGCTCTCGTCTTGTATGTAGTGGTGATGCACTGTCCCTAATACGCGATTGAATTGCTGAAACTATTGGATGTAGTTGATGATCATGTGAGCCGAGGGACGCTGGCGGGGAATTTAATGAACTCTTTCTACTTGATGGACGTGATCCATGAATTGCATTGGAGATGTAAACACCATGTGAAGTGCTTGGAGTACTTGAATTACTCCCTGGCAGTTGTTGACGTTGATGGAGGATTACACTGGCACTTACATTATCACTTAATTGTTGGTGATGACTTCTTAACAATTGGAATTTGTTTAACGAATCATTGGACGTAATATGTGGTTGAGTAGAAGGAGAAGTTTGTTCATTAACATTGAAAGATGAAGTTGAAAATTTCAAATCGGACTTACTATCAATCATTCTTACAAATTCACTGATATCATCATCACCATAAAGGCCACTTAATGTCGCGTCAACGCTATTACTCCTTGCAGAATCGGGTGTTGGCTGTTTTCCTAAACTGGTATTGCTAAATCTTCTACTTGCTCTTGAACCAAACGAAGATGAAAACCGAGGAGTGTTACTAGTACTATCAGGATTGACAAACATTGAATCTTCATGTCCTGTAGAAGAACCAATAGAACGTGGAAACGACGAATTGTATCCTCCATATATATTCTGCTGTGAAGTTGTAGTATTAGCATTCACAATTGGAATATTTGCAGATACAGTCTGAGCCCCACCAGTGGATGCTGTTGCTGCTGGGGTACTGCTTCGCGGGTTTCTTAAGAATGCCGCTAATGAAGCACTTGAACCTGATCGGTTACTTGTTATTGATATCCTTCGTTCTAGGGATGAGGATTGGATATTTGCTGGAGGTGGTGAAGTACTCATTGCACCAACTTTGAATGGCTGTATTATTAACCTATTCGATGTTTTGGGGTGCGGAGTTGTTGAATCTTTGGTAATCTCATTTTCGGATGTACATGGTGATAAAGACAGTGAGGTAGGTTTATCTGTAAGTTCCTCTTCTGTGTCGTCTTCTTCTTTGAGAAAATCATTTTCATGTTCAAGCTGACGAACCTTCTGCTGTTCTTTTTCTTGTTGTTGTTGGCGATGTTCTTTGTCAATTGATATGAAATGAGTTGAGAGGATTTGCTCATTGGGCTGAACTTTGAAATCATAATGGGTTCTATAAGCTATGGATATTCTCAAAGTTCCGAGACTTGTATTTATTGGTTGAAACATCTTCTGAGTCATATGCGATTCAGTTGGTAATGATTGCTGAGGTATTATCGATTTAGACAATCCAACTCTTCCCTTGGAGCTTATTGGTTGATTACCATCTAAGATTTTGCTTCCTAAAACTAATTTGTTATTACCATCTAGTTGAAGCTTTTTCTTTAACTTAAATGTTGGCATTAATCTGGAGAACCCATAAATACTTCTGAATAATATAATTGCCTGTTTATAAATCAAAGGTAATTCGTCAACTATACTCGATGATGCCGATTTTTGATCAAACTCAATCAACCATCTTTCCATAACGACTTCTTGCTTCTTGCCACCAGATTTGGTAACTGTCCATGAGTTGCTATTTTCATCAACCAAAACAACTGTTTGGTTATCCGGTAGTTGTCGTAAATCAAGACATATTTCTATAATCATGGGTGGTATATTTGATAAATCTGGAGTCCAAAACGTCAACTCTTCCTTCATGAAGTCAGGTGGAGAAGACATATTTAGATTGAACCATTTGTTAAGCTTTTGGGTGGAGTTGACATTGGAAGGTCCCGAATAGAATAAAGGGGATGCTGTTCCCGAGGATTCTGGTAGAGTTCTTGCTTCAAGTATAATTTGTGCAGATTTTGTGAAGAAGTTCTGGATGACTTGAATCAACTTGGCATTCTGTTTCTTCATATATGACTCTGTTGTATTTAGTGTTTTGATGTGACCTTCGGTAGGCATGCTGTGTATTGTAGATTGTTAAAACCTAGTTGAATAAGTAACAAAGAATCCAAACAACAAAAACACAAAAGCAGTCGGTGGTTAGACTCTCTATATTAGCAAAACTAGTTGTGAATATTAATGGGGAATGGGGTGGGGAGGTGTTAGTGTGTATGTGGGGGAAACTCCTGTCCTTATCAGATCAATGGCATAATAAGAAAGGGGAAAAAAAGATAAACAAGACTCCGTTTTTTTTGTTGCCTGTCTAAACGTGTATGGTACAGTTGGAAAATAGAAATATAACACGTAACTGAATATCTGTATAAGTTCTATAGAAATTCTAATAGAGACTTAAAGGTAAATATATAAAGGCAGTGGAGTGAGATAAGATTTCCAAGAAGGATTAAATGGTTGTATAAATAACTAAAAAAAAAAAGATGAACCAGGAGGGGATAAACTAAAAAAATAATAAGTTTAATTGACAACAAGGTGAAATGAGTCAGAAAGAAAAGAAGCTTTTAAAACACTTATCTTTTATGTAACATTTTTGACATTTAAACCAATCATGATTTACTTAAGATTTATTATTTGTTATTAACTTGTTGCTTTTTAATATTTTAACATTACAACTGAAGCAACAAGAACAGAAGTACAGACAGACATGAAAAAAAAAAAATTAATTAGTCATTCCTCATATACTTTTGCAAATCCACCACAGTGTTAATTGGTGAGCCATTTCATTTTCGGTATTCATGCACTAATGCGCTGATTTTCCTGGTATAAAGTCGCTTTCTCTCTCTTTCTCTCTTTTTGTCGTATATAAATGCCTCACTTTCATTTCCTTCTCTTGTTTCTTGTATCCAATAAACAAAATAGATTAAATGAGGCAAAGAAATAAAAAACTTTAAAACAAGAAACTTTGGCAAATCAACCACAATTCTTGAAGATAAGCTATTTGCATAAAAACAATAGAAAATGTAGAAGATTGACATATTACAAGCAGATCTGGTAAAATATTATTATTATTATTGTTTTTTTTGTATCTTAAGCCAAACAACTCTGTTCAACCCCACCTCCCAGAACTCCACTTTAAAGCCATACCAATAAACAACATATAATTGATACCACTAAGGAATGACTAGTTGGGTTAGGTTGCATCCAGTTAATAAATGACACCCACATTTTCTTACAAAGTAGCAAGTTTCTTGGTGGTTTTGCTTTACTTCCAGATATTAATCATGAAACCTGTCACAAATTATCCCAATATGGGTATTCTCCCGTAAAAAAAATATTTAAAAATTTTCTCGAGGGCAAACTTATAAAACTTATTTATTTTTTTGTTTCCGTCTTTTCAGGCACTCATATGTTCGATTGCTCCACATCAAAGTAAGCGGAGATGTAACCAATAGGGGAAAAATTACGAAAGCAAAGACAACGGCGCCTATTTATCGGCCTATACGAGTAGGCTAATGAATTGCCTGTATTTTAGCAATTGTTTCAATTTAGCCAAGATGCTGATACGTCAAAAATCACCTTGTTGAGCAACATTAAAGTTCACTTGTTCACAAGAGTTTGGGGAAATAACTTACCCAGTAAAACTTGGGGAATCCTCACTTGAGTTATCGAGAGATGAGTATTATTTCAACTTGTACCTTAGAAGGAAATTACAAAGAAACTTACATGAATGGAGATAATTATTTTTCAAGACATTATTTGGTTGCAAACTTAATTTTCGATCTTGGCCGCCACAATTACTCCTCAATTTATAAAATAACATTTAGCTTTCTTTAAAAGAAAACTTCTATGACTCAATTCTAAACACTAACATGTCAGTCGATTAAATCAAAGGAAACACTTTTGTCAAGTAAAACAAACAAGTTGTACTGTTTAATGACTCCACGAAACTGTAGTAACTTGCAACCGCTGCATGAATTGAATTGACTCAAAAAAAAAACACTAAAAAAATTTCAAGAATCAACAGAAATGAAATTGCATTCAAGGCTGGTAGAATTCCACCTCATTTAAGCTTTCTATGAATAAGTGATGCAACCCTAAATCCTGAACCCAATCAAAATATTAAGATTTTATCATTATACCCACGGGTATGTGTATTAATATTTCCCAGTAACTAATATAAGAATAATCAGTCACGTGAAGCTCCCGTCCTGCATATAATATCTTTTTTTTTATTCCCAAAATATTTGCGATGGGTTTTCAAAATGTGTTTTTGAAAATATTTCACAGTCTAAAATCAATAACCACACATATCTTAAACAGGGTATCTATATTAGCCTATTATATTTATTCGCTCCCTTGGTCTTACATATTGAATATAGCAACTCGATTGTATTTGTTTTTCCCGCTCTCTAAATGGACGCAAAACTCGCGGAGATTTCCAAATTCCAATCCCCCAAATCGTATCTTTATACGACCATCGCCAAAACGCACCTAGGCGAAGTTGCATCAAGTATCATATCCTGTCTTATCGCAAATGGACGTCTAACATCCCGGGATTTGGCATCGCGTACACGTATTCCCATCAAATCTGTTAAATCGGGCTTGGTTTCTTTGATTCAATTGAATTGTGTGCAGTATTGGCAACAAGAAGATTCGGCAACCACCAAGAAGAACTTTTTTTATTCGATAAATGAAACTGGATTGTTGTTGTTTGTTCATGCTGGTGATATCTTAAATCATATCAAGAGACAGTTTGGTGAAGATGGGGCTGAAATTGTTCAAAATATTTTGATGAATGGCCATGTTAAAGTATCAGATTATCTTGGGCAATATGATGATAAGCCGGAGCTTAAATTGGAAAAACAATCGTTGTTCTTCCGGTTGTTTAATGAAGGCTGGTTAAGTCGATTACAGCCTATTAATTATCATCCAATTGATGATATTTGGAGTAAGATCTTCCAAGAATGTTTGAGAAATACACCTAGATCAACAACTACTTCTGAAATTAAAAGAGTTGGGGAAGCTAAAGAAAAGGCTAGATTAAAGTTAATGCAATTATTAGACAAGGGCAATACATCGGAGGAATTATATGATTCAAAAGATGGTATTAAGAAATTACAACCTCATTTAGTTGTTTGTGTTAATTTAGCAAGATTTCAAAAACACTTACGAACTCAAGCTTTGGTCAATTTGGTCAAGTCAAGAGTTGGTATATTAACTGCCAAAGTTTATGAAGTTGTCTTGAAGATTGTTGAGCAAAATTCTCCAGAATTACGTCATCCATTTTTGGAAGTTTCTGGTTTAATTAATGACCCTGAAGAAGAACATAGTTTTATCAATCAGATTGAAGCTAAATTAGTAGAGGACAAGAAAATTGTGGTGAATATCAGAGAAATAGTTAGATTTTTACCTGATGATGTCGATTTAAGAAATTCTATATTGACTCATAATTTCTTAAAACCACAATTGAAAAAGAGACCATTGGAAGACAATGAATTAAAAACCGAAACACCAGATAAAAAAATAAAACTTGAAAATGAGGGTTCCGCTATCACGCAGTCACAACTTGATTCACAAGAAATTGCCAAGGAAGCACTTTTCTCTAATGGGGATTCTTCCAAATCATCCGAGTTTACCGATAATTCCGATCCTCATTCAAGTACACTAGTACAGCATCATTTAAAATTATTATCTTCTGGTACCAGTCTTCCATTCTTGATTGAAATCTCGCCAGGAACATATACAATCCCTTTTGCATCTTTAACAAAACAATTAAAACAATATAATTTCGAAAGTTTGATTAAAACAACCCTTGGTCCAAACGCATTTAGAATTCTTAGGTGTTTGAGATCAATGAAATTAGGTGACGAGAAGGCAATTGCCAATGCTGTCTTATTGAAAGAAAAGACCGTTCGTAATGAATTATATCAATTAATCAATGCCAATGTAGTAGAGATTCAAGAAGTTCCAAGAAGTGCTGATAGGGCAGCATCCAAGACATTCTATTTATTCAGGTGGAAAGAATGGACAAGCTATAAGTTTTTGTTCAATTCCTTGATTTTCAATATGGCCGAAATTTTGAATAATATTCAAGATTTTAAATCTGATTATAAGATCTTGTTAGAGAAATGTGAACGTGAGGATGTTAAGGGTCACGAACAGGAATTGTTATTGGAATCTGAGTTGAAATCATTACACGCTTTACAAAATAGGGAAATCAAAAACATTGGAAAATTTAATAGAATTAAAACATTGTACGATATATATTTATTATAATAGTGTAAATTGCAAAACGCTACATACTAAAGTTAAATAAATTGGACAGTTAAGTAAAACTGAGTCTGTGGCTCAAAAAAAAAGTTTCATCAAACAGGTTTTCCCGCAACCAGTTGAACTTGTCAGTGCATTCAAAGAAGCAAGGAACCTAAACTTGAGCCCCATTATCTTTTGGAACATTGTGAAGGAATCTAAAGCCATTGCTAATAAGATAGTAAGGTGCAATCATAATTGAACTGAATACAGCAGCCCATTGTAATGCTAAGTAAGCTTCGTGACGATAGTTCTTGATGACAAGATCTACCAGTGGCCAAGTCTTTTCACCGCGCATTCCATTACCAATATCATGGCTAATTTGTCTTTTCGCAGTGGCTGAAAAGGAACGGGTTAAGATTCTAACTGGGGAAATTCTGAACATTTTATTTGAAACTGCGATGCTCTTTACAAAAACTGTAAGAAAACGAGTAACTAAACAGAAACAAAAGGAAGAAAATTAAGTAAAATTCTATAGGACGAAGAGGTTTGCTATTTAAAGGAAGTCGAAAGAAATAATATATTTAATTTGCGGAGAAGAAATAAACCCCCCCCCCCCCTTTGCAAATTAATGAAAAATAATGACTGCAAATGAAAAAAAAAACAATTACCTTCATCTCTCCACTTTGCATCGTTACTAATTGAATTTTCGTTTTGATTATACTTATATGGTGGTACATCAACATCAAGAAATGTCTGTTTTCCGCCTTCTATGTATAGCTTGTGTGTTATACAAACTCTTTTCTTTAGTCTAATCTATAGGAGTATGTTTACGAAGAGCAATCTCATCATTAATCAAAAAAAAAAAAATAAAGTTAAGCACCCTTTCCCCTCCCCTGCATTTCCTGTCATTTAATTGGAAGCTTTTAATCCAGCACGCATGAGTCAACTAATTTCAATTCATAGGCAATGATGTTAAGTTAATCTCTTAGACTACCTACTATTTACTAATTCTTTTGTGGCTTCTTCTTTAAATTCACATAGTTGAGAAAAAGTCATTGCTTCATTATGTGTGTGTAAACCCAATTGATTGAGCATGCGTGATCCTATCCGAGACCTATTCTAGCAGAAACAACAGTCCAAAATAAAAAGAAACATTGAGACTTACAAAACTTCTGTTTGCTCGGTTTTTGGGTCTTGCTTTAAACGGAAATGGATGCAAAAAAATCGCATCATCCGAAAATAAGTAAGGAATTTTCTTAACGCTTCTCAGCATCTAGATCTTCCACCTGCCAAATTTCTCCAATCAACTCCATAATCATTAACCAAAGATTTTTATTTCTAAATTTCTACATAAAAAGAACAAGTCTATAATGTTCGATTAAACCCAGCAAAATCAAATTGTTCCTCAACTGGATTTCTGTCAACAGTATACTTAATCTTAACTCTCAACTTAATTTTAGAACCAGCTTTACCAGCAATTCTCAAAGTTTGTTTAATAGAACCACCACTATGTGGTGCAATTGAATCTCCTCCAATCGTGTTTATGGTCAACTTCTGGGTCTTTGGCACCGCAACTAATAATTGTATATTTTCAATCATTGAACTAGAATTCGAGTATATAATGGCCTGCACAATGGCATAACCGTCTTGTGGAAATGATTTGGGTATGAAACTTACCTTAATATTTGCATTATTGAGCACCTCGATTTCTTTTCCGGGAGCAGCAGAAGCAGAATCAAAAGTGGGCACAGCTGCAGAAGAAGGTGTATTGAACAAATCCAAAATTTCGGCATTGGTTGAAGTAGATGATTTAGGAGCTTCATTGGAAATGCCACCAAATATATCAGACAAAATATCGGACTGTGGAATGGTTGGGGTGCCTTGATTGGACCCAACATTATCATCCTCCATTAAATCAAGTAATAAATCTTGGGTAGTAGAGCCACCAACAGCAACACTGGATCTCTTTGAATTCTTTGTACTAGCGCTAGCTGATTTGAGTAAAGTTAAAGATTCACGTTGCTTGACGGGTGGTGGTGGCATTCTTGCTAATAAACCTCTCTTTAATGTTGCATCCTGACCAAATATTTCTTGATATTCAACTGCTCTCACCTGAATTTCTAGATTGTTATCAAAAGTTTTTGAATTAATAATTAATCTTAATTTCTCAATAATTTGAGGATCTTTAAGTTTGGTTGATAATTTGATTACACAAGTTAAGACGTAGGTTGTTAATTGAACTGTTTCAGAATCAGAATAGTTTGAGTCATTTAATAAATCTTCAATTAGTTTGACAATTCTTTGTTCGGTAACTTGAACTTCTTTGGAGTTGACCTCTACTGTTGAACCTAATATGACATCGCCATATTCACCAACAGTCCATACAGTAATCAAAGATAACCCATATTGAGATGGATCCTCCAAGCACGACGCAAATAATCTACTCACGATGTGCTTTTTCAATTCTGGGTCATTGCATTGTAATATTAAAGCCAAGATATTGGATATAATATCAGATGTTAAGGAATTACCACTAACTTTCAACATTCTTATTAAAGTATCAAAATGCCATTTGTCATTTGGAGAATATTTACTAGCAGCAATAACTAATTGTGAAGTAATATAAGGTTTTAATTCTTGATCAGTACATTTATCCAAGAATGTCAAAATCTCTCTAACCAACACTCTTATATTTTGCTCATTCAAAATACCAAATGATAATTCCAAAGCTCTTCTTCTAATTGAAATATCACCATCAGTTAAACAATTTACAATTGTAGATCTATGTCTCTGGACAGCCAATGGCTCAGTATTAACCACACTTAAAAGAGTGTCCAAGGCAACATATCTAGTATTATTATCTTTAGTAGATAAAAACTTACCCAAAATATTCACCCCCAAAATTCTCAATGATTGATCAGATTGAATGGCAAATATAGTCTTGACACATTCATATAATATAGCATTAGCAGAGTTTTTCCCACTATCCAAGTTGGAAGCAACTTGAGTCAAAATATCATTAATCTGTTCCGAGAATTGAGCAGGACAATTATCATCATTAGCCAAAGTTCTCAAAGCCGATAATAATGCTACTTGAAGGAATGGGTCGGTTGTTCCCATAACATCATAATCTGGCTGATATCCACTAGTAGTGATTCTCTTTAAATGACTAACTATTTTAGGAATTAGTTGAACTAAGACGCGACGATGTTGTTGTTCTTCATCTCCGGAAGCTAAATACAATGCTTCAGTTAATCTTAAAGCCCCTAATAATATCGATGGATTCTTATCACTCATCAACGTATCAAGTTTAGGTATAAAATATTCTGATAAATCTGGATCTTTTTCAACTAAAGTACCAGCGACGATACATGCTTTCTTTTTCAAATAAAGGTTCTTGGACGTGACAAATTTTTCAACATTTGCATGTAAATCTCTTGCCAATTCAGGTGAAGCGATATTTCCAAGACAACATAATGCTAATCCAATAATGAATGGATTAGGATGTTGCATGTCATTATCAAGAGAATTGGTTAATAAAGTTAACACTTCTTGATTTTCATCCAATAATAACATACATGCCAAATATCCCAATCTCTTATCAGCATATCTTTGAGAAGCTAATAATTTAAGACATTCAACTTGTCCAAAATGTGTTTTCTCACCCATAATATAAAGATATACAAGTTTAGAAATATTGATTCTTCTGGTTGTTTGATCTAAACTTATATCTCTGAATGAAGTTCTAATTGCTGCTGATTCTTTCAGGATAACAGATCTTTCATCAGCAATTGTTTTCGCCTTTCTAACGGCCTTGATGAAAGATTTTAATGAACCCATTGTGATGGTATGTGATGCGATTTGCTAATAGTCTGCTGGCAGTTGTCCTTTATGAAAGATTTGTTTAGCTTCAATTTTTTTTTTTTCAACACCTCAGTGGGCAAAAAAAAATGCGAAATTAAAACAGAGTGTGCGAAGTTCAAATTTGATAAATCTTATCCAATCAGCTGTATAATGGCAACTGTGAACAGACAAACGGATATCAATTACGCAATTCGTTAATTCGTTTTGGAAAAACAAATTTTAAAATAGTACTTCTATTTTCTAGAAAGAATAAAGTTAAAACAAGATAAGAAAACTACCACAAGCAAAATTGCTAAATATACCAATATGAAAATGACTAAAGAAGTAATAAAAAGGGGAAATTAATTAAGAACTATATTTAATAAACAAAATGTTTCACATATATTGGAATAAAAAGAAAAAAAGAAGATTCCCTTTAAAAAAACTGAGATTATAAAACAACACACTTCTTCTTCTTTTCTCTCTTTTCCTTAACTCTCAAGGAAGCTCTAGTGGCGGCTTCGAAAACTTCTCTAACACCTCTACCAGTCTTGGCAGAACATTCCAAATATTGAACAGCACCAATTCTTTCAGCAACTTGTTGACCTTCAGAAGAGGAGACTGGTTGCTGCTGTTGTTGTCTTAATGCTTCAATAACATGAGGATCATCTCTTAAATCAGATTTACAACCAACTAAGATAATTGGAACACCTTGACAGAAATGTAAAACTTCGGAAATCCATTTTTCTAAAACGTTATCTAAGGAATCTGGAGAATCAATTGAGAAACAAATCAAAATGACATTGGAATCTGGGTATGATAAGGGTCTTAATCTATCGTAATCTTCTTGACCAGCAGTATCCCATAATGCTAACTCAACTTTTCTACCATCAACTTCAACATCAGCAACGTAGTTCTCAAAAACAGTTGGGACGTAAACTTCTGGGAAAGTACCTTTAGAAAAGACAATCAATAAACAAGTCTTTCCACAAGCACCATCACCGACGATGACTAATTTTCTACGAAGTTCAGCTGGACCGTTAACCATTTTGTGTAATTATATATGTGAAAGGAGTTTTCTCTTTTAAATGGGGAATTAATATGCAAACTAAGTAATAAAGTGGTTTTACCTTTTGGAATGAGATAAGGATTTCTTAAAAAAGGATTGTCCTGGAAATTGATTTGATAATGGTTTAATAAATCAATGAAAGCTAATAAAGGTTCTACTGGTTAGTATATTGGAATTATTATAGGATGATTCTGAAAAGTTGATTGAGAAAGATATGCTCCAAAATATATAAAAAAAGGAATCTCACAACTTTTGTTTGATTTCTGTGGTTTTTTGGTCTCGTGTTTTTTTTTCCTTTGTTTTATGCTCTCGTCGTTAACTGATTTTTTTTTTTTGCTTTTTGCTTTTTGGCTTTTGATTTCTATTTTTGACACTTTCAAATTTTTGTATGTTTGTGTGAGGGCAAAAGAGAAAGTTTTTTTTCCCGTTTTTAAAACTTCATCAACAATGGAAAGGGGGAGAAGGAGCTGCAATAATGAATTTTTAGTCGCTTCATATTAATAATATGATACCAAAAACACATATCCACCATTCACACCTAAAACGCCAGTAAACTCCAAACCGTATCGGGCTGTGTATTTCTAATTGTGATCAACTATTTATAAAGTCTCGTTTCCATTAAGAAAAAAATTTTTAACCTTTATGCAGTTTTGGGTTCTTTTTTTCTCTTCCTTGAAAAATGTGACTTTCTCGTAAAGCACAGCCTCTATATAAATCTGAACAATTGGAAATAATCACAGTTCATCTCAAAAATTCTCTGTAATGTTGATTTTGGTAGATTAGATAACACCACGGTGATGTATTAGATGGAAATTGAAAGTTATTTCAAATGTAATACTATTTTGTTTGTGCTTGTTTCTCCACAATCAAAACCACTCAGGAGGCGAAAACACTTAGGATACTTTAATGTGGAGGTAATAATCAATCGAATACATACCAAACAATCAGCGTTACCCATTATAAGTAAAGCAAGGTTTTGTCAAAATAAAGAATGTAGTTATTATCCCTTCAAGAGAATATCATTCACAGATTTGAATACCTCCAACTAAAACCATTACAATCAATCTCCTATCTAATCATCACTAATACATTGGAAGTATTTTTACCTCGTCATATTTCATGACTGTTTATGCTCTATAAGTCTTAAGCCTATCCATCTTGCACGGTATAATTTTTGGAATATCCAAACAAAACACTCACATTCGAGAATCACAAAGGGGGAAATTATTTTAAAGAAATCCATCAATCAATCAATCTTTCATTTTAGATCATATCTTCATCTCAAATCATCCTTTCTTAAACCAATTGTGAAGTATACATACACTTTGTTACCTAAGGTTTGTCTAAATAAAACTTTTTTACTTGTTTTGTTGAAATCAAAGGAGGTGGGAAAAAATTTTAGATTGATCAATTTTTTCACGCAATCAAAATCTGGAAACTCAAAGTTTTTTTGTTTCTTTTTTAATCCTTGTTACACACAACTCAGATCGGACTGCATATAAATCATAAAGGTGAATTATTAGGCAAGATCCTACTGATTTCCCGAAAAATTGAATGAAGGCAATTATAACAAGTTAACATACCTAAACCTTGTTACTCAAAATCTACCGAAATTGATAAAGTGTATGGGAAGTGGTTCCAGATTTTAAATCAAGGATTTCTAAAGCAATCATAGCGAGGCATTATCTCTTCTGAGATAACAGTGAATTTGCTCCCGATCTACATAGTTTAGAGCAAGGGATTTAAATGATATTGAGCCAGACAGCAAGATCATCTATTCCTACTTTTTTCACCCTAGTGTCGATAAACTTCGGTAATTGGCCAGTGTCAACTTTCAAAATTGATGACCTCTGCGATTATTTAGGTTTTACTGATGAAAATACTATGCCTGGAAGCATGGGCTTTTTATTGAACATATTCCAAAGTATCAAAAATATTCAGGTGTATCTTTTACTTGTAGCTTATCACTTTCTTTTCTGTTAATATCCGGGATTTGAGTAACTCATTAGTTGATTCCTATTGTTTCACATTATAATGTATAATATATTCCTTGGTTATCACCTGTCGATCAAATGTCATATAGAGCCATAATCATAGAATATTCCAATTGCGCTCTAAGCTCCAAGCAAAAATAAAGCCCCCATGTTATTCTTATCTCTGCAACCAACATGAACGATTCAACAACTCCATCTAGTTTTTTTTGCCGTTTCAACAGATATATCTTTGACAAGGTGGGTCTATAACATCTAAATCTGTTGAATTGAAGTCCGCCGTGATTCTTATGCATCAGAGAGAGATCATTACTATCGATTTGTTTCGAACGAAGGAAATTGTCCAATTTTATACAGTATATTTGTCTCATATAGGTTTCTAAAAATAGATTTAGAAGTAATGATTGGTGTTTAGGAAATTGCAGCAATTTACTTTTTTTTTTGCAGTCAAAGTCCCAAAAAAGTTTTTTTTTTAAATTGACATTATGTACTTTTAAAACTGTTTCCTACAAAAAAAAAGAATAATTAGCCTTTAATGAATTCTCCTATTTATTCTATTGGAAGATTCCAATTCGGCATATCTTCTGCCAGTACAGGGAGTTCTTTTGCTACAAAACTACCATCTTTTCATAAATTTGTCAGAGAAAGATTCGAATTTCCCAATGTCACACGACAGAGTATTCTTCATGTCATTAGAGCGACAATAAGTTCCTAAATTGTCTAGTAATTGAAGGAATACGATAAGAATAAATCTTCAATACGTTCGATCGTGAGTATTGTGAGAATTGCATACCTGAAGTTATCTAACACCTCGGAGAAAGTACAAATCATGAAAAAAATTTGATTCGTTACTGTTAAACTTAACCAATAAACCAACTGCAAGGTTTAGCGAAAAAGAAATAATTAATTAATTAATTGTGGGGCCAATTGAAAAAAATAATTAACTTTTGTTTGAAACATCTTCAGTAACTCGATAAGAGATAATGCACCTTTGAATGGATAAGAGGAAACAGATACCATTATTTCACAACCCTTATCGTGGGACAATATCCCTTGTAAAACGCTGCTCTGATAAGCGTTGACAGATATTCGTGTTTTTTGTTTGCAGTGAAAAGGTTTCGGGTATTGAAGGAATTTCACAAAACTGGGGCTTCAGAAAAAAAATTTTTTTTGGTGCCTCATGCCTGCAAGAGTAGATCAATCGGGACCCCGCGAACAAAGGACGCTCTCCTTAGAGGTGATTAATAGCGAGGGGGTTCATGTCAACGGAAAAACTAACACTTGCCAAGGCTAACTTTTGTTGGAAATTTCAGATTCATAAAGGGTGCGTCCGCGGATAATTGTATGACAGTTATGTTGCTCCAGATGCAACTTTTTACTCTTTTCTAGAGGGCTTAGTTAGAGGGGTGCGTCCGCGGATACTTGGTCTGTTATGCAATTACAGACGCAATTTATTATGCTTTTTTTCTGAGATCTTGGCTCCCACATATCATCCGTTATGAATGGATATAAAGAAATAAGACTGTGTAAACTAGTTTAAAAACTGGCGGGTCATGCCAAAAAACAAATGTAAATGGGTGTTTGTTGAAAGTTTTTGAGAGTTATTGTTGAGGTGTTATCTTATCTGATGCAAGATGACCTCTTCATATGTAGCCAAGTGTACAGTTTCAACACTGGTTTCTATGCTTGATGAAATGTGGTGACTGCAGTGGTCAAGTGTGTGTGTGTGATTTACTATCATATTTGGCTCCTCGCCTCGAGGAGGTTCCAACACATTGAGGGTTAGAGATTTTGGTTAATTAGAGCAAAAAACTTTCCTAATTTGGCAGCAATAAGCGGAAAAACAACTTTTTCCTTCTTTCTTTTTGCGGTTGGGAGTGTATATATCGGGGTGAGAAAATGGAAAGCCGATCGTTAAAAATAAGTTTTGTATATTTTTTCTTGAGTTTTATGCAAGGTGCGCACCCAAAATTGCCTAAGGGAAGGCTTTTTTTAAAGAAAATAAAAAATGCCTAAGTAATACTTAGGGTTAAAAAAAGAGATGACAATAAAGGGGAGGGCTTTGATTAAGTAGAATGAAAAAATAAAAGATGAGTTATGGCCGATCCAAAGATGATCTGTAAAGTTAGATGTTGCAATAGGAAAAAATTCCAAAGTGAGAATAATGGCCTGATCAAGAGGACTTGGTGAAAAGAGGACATTGGCTGATGGAAGTAATGTGGCAAAAAAAAAAATTTTTCGAAACTTTTTAGATTAGATAGAAGAAAAATGTATAAAAAGTACCACATTACTATTAATTATGCGGTCA
>JAKTZT010000154.1:0-18629 GCA_030578955.1 Hemisphaericaspora insectamans | reverse complement strand
GGTTTTTTGACCACTTAAAGTCTAAAAAAGGTTATCCCTCCAGACCAGAGTCAAGGAGGCTGGTATATTACTGTATAGAACTATAAATACTGTATAGAGTAATATATGTGATTTTAAGGAAAAAAAAAATTATGATTGCAAAAAATTAAGCATTTTTCACTTTGTTTAAAAAAAATGACAAAAAACTCTATCCATTTAAAAGTACTATAAACAACAACGTAATATAATAGTTAAACAATTATCCCTATAAAATACATAAACAATCATACACACTCACCACACACGTTAAAAAGTCATTCTAAAAAGCAAAACAAGATTCTCCAAACAACCAAAAAAAGTTACACACACATTAATACTTATCACCAAAAAACAATTCATAATTCCCATAATCATAAGGCATACTAGTTCCATCTCCACTAGTTCCACTACTTCCACTCAGAGTAATATCTTGAGCAACAAAGAATTGTTGAAATTCAATCAATGATTGTAAATTATCATTAGGATCATTAATAAAATTAAAATCATTCAATACATTACTTATAACTTCATCTTCTTCCAGTTCAGGTACAATACAATCATCTACTTCTTGTTGTTGTTGTTTTTGATCATGACGATGTACTAATGCATTTATCATATCATGATTTATTTCTGCATATCGTTCAGCACCTTTATTACATTTTGAAAAATGATTTAAAATATATTCTGCATTTCGAATTAAATCAATTAAATCACTCTCAGAATATCCTGCATCTTCAAATCCTCCACTTAAAACTGTAACTCCAATAATAATTGATGCATAAAAACAACAAGTTATAATTATATAACATTCCATTCTTTTAGTTTGTTTAAATGCAGTATTCATATAATGATTCATTAATTTAATTGCTAAAATCAGAGCTTTTGTAGCTGCATGACAAAATTCTTGAGTTAATTTCAAATCATGATTAATCAATTCTTCTGGATTAATTCTAGTTACAGCAGAATACATAAAAAATGGACGACTTAATAACATAACTGCATATAATTGTAATAAATGAATCATTAATAATATTTGAGTATTTTCTCCATTTGTATTATTTGGAATATCATCTGGTTTTATAATATTATCAATTGATAATTGAGGATCTAAATTTTTAGACCATAATTTTAAATCAATTGCCAATTTTTTTGTTCTATTTAAATCAATAATTCGATCACGATAAAAATTACATACAATTCTACCAATCATGGTACATATTTTACTCAATTCAACTTGACATTTGGAATTAAAATCAAAATTCATCATCAAAAACCCCACATCTTGATCCGAACCTGGTCCTCTTCCTCCCGAAGAAGAAGAAGTTCGGGGTGGTGGTGGGTTAATGAGTCGAGTAGGATCATCCCAATCATAATCATTAATACTTAATGGTCTACCAATAAATGTAGATGAAATTCGATCAGAAGTATAAAGACTTCTAAATAATCTCTTACGATATTCAGTATCAGCAGACATGGTTGATAATTGTTCATTAACAAAACTTCGATGTAATCCTAAACTTTGAGCATATTTAATTGCAAGATTTAAATGAATCCAAGCAGTTGATTTCTTAAGTATTGATTGATAATAATGAAATTGTAAATAATGCATAATAACTACCCAAAGTTCAGAATCTTCAACTATATCTCTTAATAAATTTAATCCACTATCAAAATATGCTCCACCAGTAATAGCTTGAGGTTTACCTAATGAAAAATCATGATATGTTGCACCAATAGCAAGTACAAGATATAATAAAATTAACATAATTTTATGTTTTTCATTCATGGGATCTAAATATACTGGTTCAACAATTTCTTGATAAAATTTATTCATATCAAAAATGAAAAATACATCATTTATATTTCTAGCAAATTCATTAATATAAATATCACGTTGAATTGTAGATGGTAATTGAACAGATATATGAGTTTTTAAAGGTAAAGGTTTATCAACAACTGGACAACCACGTAAATCTTCAGTTAATTTAGTTGAACCAACATATTGAACAAAAATATTCCTAGTTTCATAAAGTAATGAAAGTGGACTAGTTTCTCCCATATATCTAAATGTACCTGATTTATCATTAAGTAAAATAACTGATTTACCCATTTGATTAGAAACACCACCACCGCCACCACCACCAACTTTTTCATCCTTCTTTTCATCATTGACTTGTTCATCATTACAATCATCTTCATCAATAGAATTTTGATTAGATAATGGGAATGAAAGGAGTGGTTGTAAAGATTTTGGAATATAATGACTGGGGCTAGATGAAGAATCATTGGGGGTTGTTTCAGGGGTGAGAATACCATGTTGTTTCATATCACCTTGTGTAAGTATAGAAGCGGGTGTACTAATGTACAGTTGTGGAGAAAGTCCTTTTGGAGGTGATGGCGCCATTTGTTGTTGTTGTTGGAATTGTGGAGGTGCAGAAGGAGGTGGTTGAGAGAAGGCTCTTTGTTGTTGCATGTGATTTGATGGTGGAGATACATGAGGATGGGGTAGTGGTGGTGGTGGAGCCGGTTGTGGTGGTCCGTATGGCCCTAGTTGTAGTTGTTGTTGAGGTGGTGGAGGGGGAGGTACCGGTTGTGGTGGTCCGTATGGTCCGTATGGTCCTAGTTGTTGTTGTTGAGGAGGAGGAGGAGGTGTCTGTCCGTATGGTCCTAGTTGTTGTTGTTGTTGAGGTGGTGGAGGAGGAAGAGGAGTTGCCAGTGGTGGTGGATGGTGAGGATAGTGGGTTGCATATTGAGGAGGAAATGGAGGAGGACCATAAGGTTGTTGATGTTGTTGTTGATACATATGAGGCGGTGGTGGTGCAGCACGTGCAGGAAGTTGTTGTTGTTGTTGGTGTTGTTGTTGGTAACCAACTAGTGGAGGCATCTCTTGTTGACCACCTGCTATTACTTGTGGTAGCGGTGGAGGATGGTTCGGGAAATTATAAGGTAATTGATATTGATCTTGTGGTGGATGAATAATGTTCTTATGGCTGCTACTAGTAGTAGTAGTTGTAGTAGTAGATGAATTTCTTGACTGAAGTGAAGAAATATGAGATGAAGTCAGTGAGTTTGGCGATACCTGTTCTTCATCGTCGTCACTACCAGTTGGTGGTGGTTGTTGCTGCTGTTGTTGCTGCTGTTGTTGCTGTTGCTCTTGTTGCTGTTGCTGATGCTGGTGTTGTTGTTGTCTCAATTGTGCCATACGTTCACTCTTTAATGAACGTTTATCAATAATAGTATATGTACATTTCAAGTCTTTCTTAATACATAATTGACATGGTTGTTGACCTGAACATTTAAATTTTCTTCGTTTACAAGAATCACAAGCAGTTGATACTTTTTGTCTCTTTTCAGGTGGTAATCTTCTTACTCTCTTTTTAGAGATTCTATCATTAGTAGAATCTGTAGATGTAGATGGCTGCATATGTGTGTGTTTTTTGTGATTTTTCTTGGCTTCTGTGTGTGTGTTATTTAAAAATCTTGGATAGTAATTAAGTTTTTGGAACTGTGTTTTTTTTTGGAACAGCTTGGAAAAACAAAAATTTGTTAGAGAGTAAATTTTGTGTGAAGAGTGCTAAAATCACTTTTTTATATATAAAGTGTTAAAAACAAATGACCTCCTCCTTTTTACTGTTTCTTTTTCCTTTTTCCAAAAAAAAAAAACGTTCTAAGAAAAGAGGAGAAGGGGAGAATGAAAGAACAATTAGAATTTGTGTATATAATATGGAAGTGTGCACAAGGAAACAATCATGGAATTTTGCATTGTTTTTTTCTTTTTTGAGTTATTATTTTAAATAAAAAGTGTGGAAAATTCATCGTAATTTCAAAAAGAGAGAGAGAGTCTGGAATTATATTTTATTCATTGTTCAATTGTTCTAAGACACACAATAAAATATAATATAAATATGTAATCAACCAATTAGAATATGTTTTCCCCATTCTGATCCCTCTCGCACAATCCTCAAAGAAAGGAGAGAGAGAGAAAGAGAGAGAGAGATTTCTCGTTGTTGTTATCAAACAAATGAAACAAAGAAAAAAAAATTGAATGATGGTTTAAAAATATTTCAAAATTGAGGAGCCGCGGAAGCCTTTTTTTGATAGATAGATAAAGATAACAGAAGAAGAGGTGCCAACAACAACAACAACACATGTGTGTGGGTGTGATCTCTCAACTGTGTCTTTTTTCGTTTTCGTTTTTCTTCTTGAGCGGATGATCATATAAAATATATGATAGCCAAATGTCTAAGCCAATCTCTCTCTCTCCCTCTCTCTCTTTGCCTTTGCTTTTGTTAAACTGATGCATTCACAAGGAATACTTGTCAAGCATTCACTAGGCAATACTTAAAAGGTAGTTCTAAATATTTTATTATATAATTCATTTCTTCTTTAATTACTCTGTTTGTTCATCTCATCTTAAATTCTTATTACAAAATTTCTTCTCATTCTATTGAATTATTTTTTCTTCTCAACAGCTTTCTCTATCTCTCTCTCTATCTATTTCTCTCTCGCAATTTTTTTGTGGATTTTCTTTTCCACTTTTTCTTGTCATCTTTTTTGATTGACTGGTGTTAAATTTTTTGTCAGTCATCTTTTTCATCTGTATACTTTTGAATAAATAATAAACTCCAAGGGGAAAAGAAATAATACATTATATTCATGCTTATATGTAGTTGGAGTATACACAATATAGCAGATATACCCCTTATTCTAATGTTTTTGGAAAGTAGAACCTGTGTAGATGACCAATATGTAGCCGATAGAGTAAATATACGTCCTTAAGTGAAAAAAAGACAGGATCTGCAACACCCACTACACCTTTCAACTTTTCTACTTCCAGAAGCGGAAGTCTAAAAAAAAAATATTATTTTTCCTTCAATTTGTAAAGAGTGAAACGGATCTGCATAACCGATATGCCGTTTTGGGAAATACGACAGACCCTCGGTAAGGTTTACATCCTTGATGGGTTCCCATTTGAAACAATTGTTGATCCACCTGGACATTCAGATCCGCCTTTAGTCTCCTACAGAGGATAAAAATACAAACTGACTTTCCCTTCCTTTTTTGGAAAACAGGGAAATGGAAAGAGAACCAACCAACCTAAAAGATATTATAATCTACTGAATGTTCCATATTGAACGACTACTTTATATATATTTCATATAGCCACTCCCTGATAGTAACTACAAACACATATTCACATTTCAGCTTCATCTTCCGGGAATATCTGAAACAACTAGGCGCTTCCAAACCACCGCGCAATGCACTCCGTTAACCTTACCCAATTGTAATTGTAATTAATACCACGGTTAAACTTACCAATGAGGGAAATATCTTTTCAGCTAGTAACTATAGGCGATACTTATTGCAACAGCTCATTTCTATGCAAGGGGATCGTTTAATACCTAGAGACATGATGATGCACACACAATTGGGGCCTTTTGTTTTTAACCTAAAGCTGAGGTTTGAAATTAGTTTGAATAGAATTGATCTCTAATAAAAATCAGATTTGTCGAAAATAAAAAAAAAAAAAACTCAGTTGCAAAAAAAGCACACAAAAAAAAATATCTTTTAAATTGATTTCGGAGGGTGTAAATCTATTCTATTAAGAAACTTAACTAAAGACAACTCTTTTTTTCTCCAAATAAAGTTTACTGTGCTCCGTGTATTTACCTACATCAAGCTACATATTGGCACATGCGGAGATAATAAATTGCCCCTTTTATGTTTCAGGAAAACAGCCAGAGAAACTCCAGTCTTCAAGACTCCGTCAATTTAACTTACATCGTGAGTCTTCCTTTAGAATATCTTCTAGACGACTCATTTTGATAACTTATGTTCTGAGTGACTCCATTTATACTATGAAATCTAAACGAACTCCTTTTATGGTTTTATTTTCATTTTCGTAAATTGCATTATTAAATCGTCAATCCTGCATTTCACACTTTCTGTTGGATTATTTTCTATTTTCCACAGTGACGATGCAAAACGAGATCTAGGGGGATCACCAAATTTAAAAAACAAGGTTTTTTTTTCTATAAACCTTATTTCTATCTAGTTTAGTTTTTATATAGATTTCGCCTAATAGTTACAAGCAAAAACCCACAAAAGGACGATAATTAGGTTATTACAATCCCGAGTTCCAACCTTATATAGCGATTTGAACGCGGTGTGGCAAGTATCATTCACAAGACTAACTTGAAGAATAATTACACCAATAATGATTCACATAGCCTACATGCAAATATTCTCTTACACTTACCTTAAAAAGTATTAGAGTTTTCTCATCGTTACGAGCAACTGAAGCTGGTGCATTTTTCATATTTCTCTCGACAAAAAGGTTAAATGGGCACGTTATGCAAAAAGTAATAGCTGCAGAGATTATTTTTGGTTTGTGAAGAGAAACAAATATAAGACATTGGAAATGTCCATCCATTCAAGACCCAACATGGCCTTTCAATAAGAGCAAGAATGTTATTAGGTTTGCTTTATTTGCTACTTTTTTGTACCAATATTGGTGCAAAATACGTCCATGGTGTCTTTACTGGTATACGTAATATCCAGGCTGCGGGCTCCATGTATCAATCCCTCGAGTACGGCTATCTAGTGGTTATGGATTGGACTATTGATGGGAACAGAATTGATGCTGGTGATACTTTCAGCTTGAACATGCCTTACGTGTTTGAAATCAAAACTAACGTACAAGCCGTAACTTTAGGAGCGGGAAAAGATACCTATGCTATTTGTCTGTTCCTGTCTGGAGGAACCACTCATGGTTATTCTGAATTATTATGTCGTGTTTCTGCAATTGTTAGTAAATCTACATATGCCACTGGATGGGCTCAATTTCCAGTGAGATTTGATACCGGAGGTCTGTATTTACCTCAGGATTTGAAAAGTGCAGCACAATTCAAAGCGGGATCGAATGTGATTACCTTTTGTGATGGATGCCACAAATTTACAAAAACCGCAACCTTCCAAGTGACCCAGAACAAGTACCCATTGACATTTAGGATTTGCCCAGTTACCAAGGAAGGTTATGTTGGTGTTGCAGGAGATTTGTATGAAAATAATCCTGGTGGTGAACTCACAATGACCATTGCCGACACCAATTTTAGGTTCAACTGTGACAAGATCTTCGGTGGAATTACTGATAAACTCAACTCATGGTATCTGCCAATGTCACTTTCCACGGACTTCCAATTCCAATTATCCTGTACTCCAAACATATTGGGTATAAGATATAATGCACTTCCTAAGCTCTATCGTGTGTTTCTTAGTGGTGCGGGGCTTTTCAATGATAATGGGAGGGGTACCGTCGTTATTGTTAAAAACGCCATAATCAATTCGTATTACACGGCAACCAGTAGCTATGTCACGACTTGGTATCCTTTGGTTGATTATTCTAGTTTCGTTCAGGCATATGGACTGTCCACAACCAGACTTTTTATTCCAACAGCTTATACTGAATCTTGTGATTGCGAGACTACTGATGCAGCAACTCAAACTGCTACAGCAACTCAAACTTCTACCGATGACACCCATGAATCGACCAACACTGGAACAGGTGGTGCTACTAAAACAACCGAAACTAGTGTAACTACTGGCACCAGTCGTCCTAAACATGTCTACGGTATCTTTACCGCTTTACAGAAAGTCATGTCGTGGTCGACAATTACTGATAGATACCCCCCCAATTACGTCTGGTCAGTGTGGTTGGATTGGGTTATTGATGGGAACAGAATTAACGCTGGGGATACTTTCAGCTTGAACATGCCTTACGTGTTTGAGATCCCCACTGCGGTACAGTCCATAACTTTAGGAAACGGAAAAGATACCTATGCTCTTTGTCAGTTCGTGTCTGGAGGGACGACTCATGCCTATTCTGACTTATCATGTCGGGTTTCACCAATAGTTAACAAAAAAACATATGCCAGTGGGATCATTGTATTTCCTGTGAACTTTGATGTGGGAGGTCTGCAATCAGCTCAGGATTTGAAGAGTGCAGCACGGTTCAAAGTGGGAATCAATGACATTATCTTTTGTGATGGATGTAACGAAATTAGAAATATAGTTGCTTTCTATGGACCACTCGATTATTACCAAGTGAGAGCCAGGCTTTGTCCAATTACCAAAGATGCTTATCTTGCTGCTGTAGGAGGATACTGTGGTTCTAATACCAATTTAGGTGGTGAATTCACAATTACCATTACCGACACCAATTTTAGATTCAATTGTGACAGGGCCTACGGTGCAATGACTAATGACATCACCCCATGGTTTACGCCTAAATCACTTTCGAAAGACTTCGATTATCAATTGGCCTGTTCTCCAACATTATTGGCCATAAGGTGGAGTTCAATGCCTCCTAACTATTATGTGTATCTTAGTGGTGTAGGACGTCTCAATAATAATTTAGCGGGTTACAAGATGTATGTTAATGATGTTCGCACTTGCAACGACAATAAGAAGACGTTCACAACAAGCACCGGCTTCTACCTGCAATGGGTACCATGGGGCGATTTAAAAACATCCGTCTTATCAACTGGAAAGGATTTAACAAGAATTTTTACTCCAACAGCATATACTGAATCTTGTAATTGTACCGTTACTGAATCTGCTGATACTGACTTCACTTGGACTGACACAGCTACTGATGACACCGATAGCGTTACCAACACTGATGATGGAGGTGATACCAATACTGGCACTGGTGAAGCTACAAATACTGGTACCGGTGAAGCTACAAATACTGGTGATGGTAATGATACTAGTACTGATGATGGTGCAACAAATACTGGCACCGGTGAAGATACTAATACTGGTGGTACTGGAACTGATGGCGATACCACCACTGACGATGGCAATGGTACTAATACTGGCACCGGTGAAGATACTAATACTGGTGGTACTGGAACTGATGGTGATACCACCACTGACGATGGCAATGGTACTGATACTGGCACCGGTGAAGATACTAATACTGGTGGTACTGGAACTGATGGTGATACCACCACTGACGATGGCAATGGTACTGATACTGGCACCGGTGAAGATACTAATACTGGTGGTACTGGAACTGATGGTGATACCACTACTGACGATGGCAATGGTACTAATACTGGAACCGGCGAAGATACTAATACTGGTGGTACTGGAACTGATGGTGATACCACTACTGACGATGGCAATGGTACTAATACTGGAACCGGCGAAGATACTAATACTGGTGGTACTGGAACTGATGGTGATACCACTACTGACGATGGCAATGGTACTGATACTGGAACTGATGGAGCTACCAGCACAGATGATGGTAATAGTACTGAGACTGGTGATATTATCACAATCACGCTCCTTGTTAATTGAGTAACATTTGGGAGTCTTGCAACTTACGTTTGTCGGATTTCTTGGATGGTCTCTTTCACAAAGTAAATAAGATACAAATTTCAAAAATATTTTATGTTATCGGTTTTGCTTTTATTTTGGTTTAAGGAATTCCAACAATTACATTTCCTCTATGCTTACTTTATTTAGTTGTTTTTAATTATCCATATTTTTCTATATAGAAATAAATATTATGATTTGTTCAGAACAGTTTAGATGATTGTGCAGGCGTCACATGCTTACTGTGAGTGAAGCACTTTAACACGATATATAGTTATACTAATGCGTCTCTCATGATTGCTTACAGAAACGTTTGTATCAGAGAAAATAAAAAGAAGCTATTGCATTGTAGATTGCGATGATACCATACATCCTTTTATTATATGATGTTCTAGAACGGTTAGGTAAACACTTGTCAGTTTTGGATGCAAAATTCAATCAACACTTTAATCAAGATGTCGATGTTTTAGTTGGCTTTTTTAATGATTTTCAAATCCCAGGGTTTGTTGAATTTATATCTAATTTCAACCACAGATTCGAAAGAACAAATACCCTTGGTTTATTGGTTCTTGATGAAGTTCATGTTTTATTGCAGGAGGTTGACTTTAGAAATTTCGCAAGTTTGGTTCTGTGCACTTTGAAGGTTTTTTGGAAAATAATAATCTCTCTTACTGCAACTTTCAAGAAAAGTTTTTACGACGAGTTCCGGAGCAAATTGCATATTTTCAAGCCCAAACCACTTGAATTTATTACAGAAGTTCCGAATACTGGAGTTTTAAACATAACTCATTTATTTAAGAATATTGAACAAATTGACGATGTAGTCACTAGAACTGTTAGTTTTCTTAACATGGAGGGCAATGGTATTAACGTTTTATATTTTGGGAATAAAGAATTGTTAAACGGTAGATATGATATACACACGCAAATGTTTCAAGATGGTTCGTTATTTGTCGAAATGACTGGTGTTACAATTGCAGTTTGAAAGATTAAAATCTGGTAAGAAGATCTGCTTGGAAACCAGTGTTGTTAGTGTTGGTTTAGACATGAATGTTTACTCAGTTATGTTCTTCGAGATTATATTCCTAATGTTATTGAATGTATTCAGGTTGTAGGAAGACTTTGTAATTTTGGTATTTCGTAAATCCGCCCTACAAAATCTACAGAATTTAGTCCGAAGAATATGAGAAAGAGAGAGAACCAGCAATTCCAATTCATCAATGTTTTTCACTGCAGCTATGTTTTATGGTTTAGATCTTATTAATCACCAGGATTGCTGTAGTTATCATGCCGATGATAAAGCTAGTCCTTTATTTTAATTAACGAAACAATACTATTACTAATCTTATTTGTTAAAAGTTTATCAGGAGCAAAACTGGCATCGGAGTAGGCAACTATTTGGAATCTGGATTTTCCCAGACTCTTGTACCAACTATACTAGTGGATCTATACTTCTTCCTAAAGAAAATCACTTTTCCTCTTTTAATTAAGGCTTATGCTCATCCCATCATAATTTCAACTTACTCTTTCTTTTTTCCAAAATCTATAATTTATTTACTGCGTTGATTTATTTGGTGTGCCTGATCCACCCCTTCCCCTCCTCGCATACATATCCTAATAGGGGAATATAAGCGACACTGGCAATTAATAGATGTCGCAAAAAAATCTAAAATGACATGTCCTTTTCGGATCATTCCAAATTGGGGCAATCGCTTATATTTCTATTCTGCAACCAAACCTCACATCAACTTTTTCATATATAAATCATCCCTAATCCATTAGTCTCTCTCCAAGATCACACACACAAAATAAGACAAACAGAAACAATAAAATGGCTCCACCAACAAGCACAACAACATTTGAAACTCCAACCACAATCTCCACCTCCACCTCCACCACAACCGCACGTGGATATCAAATCGGTACTAGAGGTTCCCATAACATCGCCAAGGGAGGAAAACACCCATATCAACTCCCTCAATTCTCCGATAAATTCCAAGAACGTAAATGGGTCTTACAACACACAGCAGCTGCCTTTAGAGTATTTGCACGTAAAGGATATACCGAAGGTACAGCCGGTCATATTTCGGTTCGTGATCCCATTGACACCAATACATTTTGGATTAACCCACTTGGTAAACATTTCGGACTTATTAAAGCTAGTGATTTAGTACATGTTGATGAATCAGGAAATGTCTTACCTGATGGGAATCAAGTTGCTATTAATGCTGCTGGATTTGCAATTCATTCGGCATTACATCGTGCTAGACCAGATGTAAATGCTGCTTGTCATACTCATTCTACATATGGGAAAGCATGGTCAGCAATGGGGAAAGGATTAGATATGATTAATCAGGATGTATGTACTTTTTATAATAGTCTTGCAGTTTATACTGATTTCGGCGGAGTTGCATTGGAAGCTAAAGAAGGGGAAAAGATTGCTGAAGCCATTGGGAATGGCAAGGGAGTTATTTTACAAAATCATGGACTTTTAACGGTAGGTAAGACAGTTGATGAAGCGGCGTATTTGTTTTGTTTGTTGGAAAAGAGTTGTCAGGTTCAATTGACTGCTCAGGCGGCATTATTACCTGGGGAATCTTTAAAGATTATTGGGGATGAAGAGGCTGGGTATTGTGAACATCAAGATGGAGATCCTGAAACCTTATATACCGAATTCCAACCTGATATGGAAATGGAAATTTATTTAAATAATGATTTTTTAGAGTAGGTTATGGTTTTTTAGTTTAGTTAAAATTTTTATAAAAATATGAGTTTTTACTTTCAATTTAAGATGGCAACGCACAGTATACAGTATAATACTTTTTTGTAACTAGAGGTTGATTCTTATTAAATTAGAATATGACTATCAAATTATTTAAAACACTTCTATAACAATTTGAAAATTCCTTAAATCTTCGAATATTGTAATTTCGTCTTGAAAACATCGAGGTGTTTAGTTTGACTATATTAACCCTATTCATTAATTAGTAAGAATAGTGTGGTTACTACTATAATTACTAATATGAACCAATTATTACTCTGATTATGAGCCTATATTTAAGCCGAAAAGAAATGAACCAAAATTACAGGTAATTCGCATCAGCATTTGGGATGAGGTGCCAACTATATGCGACAGGTTGAGCGACAACCAGAAAAACAACATGCCGATAGCAATCCTATAAGGCCAGGAAATATTAAGAACTAAGTTCAAAGAGCAAGATGACATTTCTTAAATATTTTACTAAAGGTGATAAGAATAGCTTCATAGGGTTTGTTGCCCCATGAACGAGCATCATACCGGGCTATGGGTTTGTCCCTGGATTATGGCATACCGATAAAAAATAGTTGAACACCTTGAAGTTCAAATATGGTGATTTCGGTTCAGACTCGGGACCCCGGAGGCTATGTTTTCATACTTTATATTTCGTTGTCTCATGCATGCATAGTCTTGTGTGTCATATGAAGCCGTCCAAATCGGGAACAAAACACACTTTTTTAAGTTCTTCATAATAAGTGTCTATTGTTGAATCTCAATTCTTTTGAATTTGTTATTTCCCTTCGAGCATTCAAAAGCCTCCAGAGGGGACTTCAGGTGCCTGATAGTAGTGTTTTTTGGGAGCCTCTGTTTAGCTTATTGTTGAACACTTTTGTGGAAATTTGGGTACGGGTTTTCTTTATTAGCATTTTCGATTGAATTCAACTGGAATATTTTTTATGAACAAAATTTAGATCATTCGGCAACTAAATTTTAGTTGAGATATTTTTTGGGCTAAAGAAGAGGGCAGCGCATACATAAAAAAATAAATTTTGTGGCTGGAAGTTCCTACCGATGTTTTTCCTTACGTCATGCGCCGTATATCACCATAGAAAATAAGTAACTATCCATTAATTACAGGGAAAATTCTACAACCCCCTTAAGTGGTTTAGATTATTTGTTCATCTTATTCTGTGTTCTATCCTGAAATGGTCCTAGTTATTTAAAAAGTTTTTTGTTTAATTGTGTAATCGTAAGTAGTCGTCGAATAGATTTGAAGGTATCGGTCTAGGTGTTTTAGAAATTTATAAAGCTAATAAAGATATAAAGTTCCTGAAGTGATAAGTGTTTAATGGATAAGAAATATGAGATCATAGTAAACTGAGACTTATGCAGATCTGGCATGAAGTTTTTATTTTTTGAATTAAACGATGAAAGTCATTTATTTGTTCAGGAAACCACCCGTCTTCTAACTACGCTGGGGCAATCATAGCATTTGATCAGCGATAACATATTTTACTATATCTGGAATTTATGGCTACAAGAAGGTCTCGACAGATCCTTTAAAATTCACCTCTTTTTGAAAAGATTTTATTTTTTCGCGCGGTAAGAATAAACTTGCAACAACTTGTATAAAATAAATACGAGGAGATATTTTGCACTAAAATTTCGTACAACCTGATGTACTGTTCCCAAAAACACGTCACTCATACAGCTAAATGCATCTCCAGTCCAATGCCGCTTAGGAAATTTATTCGAACCCAGAATGCAAACTTTGACAGGTTAATGAGAATTTGACATCTATAAATAATACTGGTGTCCTCGATTCTTCAATTAATTCTACAAGAATCTTTATACAGCAAATTAGCACTACTTAAAATGTTATTCAAATTACTATTTAGCCTATCCTTGTTTTGGATAGTAACTTCTCGAGACATTTCGGGAATTTTCACTGAACTCAATCAAGTAAACTGGAATTATGCTGGTCTCGAGCTTAGAGCTCCTTTCCTTCCAAAATGGTATGCGCAGTTGTATTGGTCCTTTGATGGAGACGAGGTTGAACCAGGTGATAGATTTGGGTTGATGCTTCCTTGTGTTTTCACATTCACTACTGAAGAAGAGAAAGTAGATTTAGTGGTCGGACATGAGGTTTTTGCATCCTGTTTCTTCAATCCGGGTGAGTTCGAGCGATCATTTTCTGAATTGAATTGCCAGTTTAATGATAATATCAGACCAGGGATTCAAGCTGAGGGGAGCATTACATTCACTTTCATTTTCAATAGTGGTCAATCTGCCCTGGCTACTGATCTTGTTTGCGCTGATAAATTTCAATCGGGGTTCAATAAAATCATTTTTTACGATGGTGATACTCCACTTCAATGCAACTACGACATTGAATTTGTTGGTGGAGCTTTATCACGGGATCCCGATAACACTGTTTATAATAGAAGAACAACACCGCTACTGACAAGGGAAGAACATTACGTTTTGGGGAAGCCTTCAATAAACCACCAAGGTTATCACGAGATTGGAATCGAAATTTTCGATGGTACCATAAACTGTGAAACTGCAAGTGCTTCTATCACTAATTCTTGGAATGATTGGTATCTTCCTTTAAGCATAGAGGAAGCCGAATTTGAAATACTGTGCACCAGCAATCTCTTTGTTGCCCGTGTTTACGACATCCCTGATGGTTTCAGACCTTTTGCCACTATATTTATAGATGTATTGTCACCTGCTTTTATTTATTTGAGCAATGTCTGTTATTGGGAGAATGGCATGCATGTATCACCTTGTGGCGGTGATGGTACTTGCGAAGATATTTTGATTGATCCAACTTGCGAAAATTCCCTGCAGTTTATGGCTTGGCCGGATGTTAAAAACGAACAACCTTGGGGATGGGGCATTGCAACAACAACAGTTACTTGGACAGGCCTGGTAACGGAGACAGTTAGTGTATATGATCCAAATAACCCAAGTTTTACGGTTGTAGTTAAAATTCCCGTTCCAACTATTACTGCTACATCAACATGGACAGGTCAGCATACCACTTTGACTATAACTGTTGAACCCGGAGAGACCGCAACAGTACTTGAACTTATTCCTGAAGAAGTTTTATCGACATCAGGACATGCTGTCACTTCAGAACAGGAAGAAGCTGCTACTTCAGATCCAGCAGAATCAGCAAGTTCTGAAGAGGAAGAACCAGACACTACTCAAGCGGAGGATCCTGTTAATACTACCACATTCGAGGAAGAACCTGTTAACACTGATCATGATGAAACCCCCACAACTGAAGGAGAAGAAGCTGCCAGTTCCAACGAGGAAGAAACTGCTACTTCAGAACAGCAGGAATCTTCAACTAGCGAACAAAAAACCCCAGTAACTTCTGAAGATGAAAATGCATCCACAATTGACCACGAAGAACCTGCCACTTCAGAAGAGAATGCTCCTACAACAAACCAACTAGAAACATCAGCTACTTTACAAGAGCAAACACCAGTCACTTCAGGACAAGAGGAACCTGCTGCTACACAAGAGGAAGACTCTGTCACTACCGACTCAGACGAAACCCCCACCACTGAAGAACAGGAAGATCCTTCCACAGGTGAAGAGGAAGAAGCTCCAACTTCCGAGGAGGAGGAACCCACAACTACACAGCCAGAAGCACCTGAAAATACTCAAGAGGAAGATTCTGCAACTACAGACACAGAAGAAGCTCCCACCGAAGAGGAAGAAACTATAGGTCCAGACGAGGAGGAACCCACCACTCCAGAAGAGGAAGCACAGTCCACTACACAAGTCGAAGATTCCGCGACCACTGAAGAAGAAGAATCTGTAAATACCGAGAACGAAGACCAGTTTACTACGGAACAAGAAACGCTTTCCACTAGAGAACAGGAACAACCTACTACTACCGGAGAGGAAGAAACTCCAACTCTCGACAAGGACGAACCCACAACTTCAGTGCCGGGAACAACTGAAATTACACAAGAGGAAGATTCTGCAACTACGGACACAGAAGAAGCTCCCACCGAAGAGGAAGAAACTATAGGTCCAGACGAGGAGGAACCCACCACCACAGGAGAGGAAGCACAGTCCACTACACAAGTCGAAGATCCCGTGACCACTGAAGAAGAAGAATCCGAAAATAAAGAAACCGGTAGTACTGAATCCGACAAATCGGCCACTATTGAGCAAGAAGTATCTGCAACTCCTGACACCATAAAACCTACCAGTACTGAACAGGAAGAATATGAAACTACGGAAGAGATAGAAAGTGACACTACTGAAGTGGACGAGCTTACAACTACCAAACAGGACCATTCTACTATTACGGAACTGGAAGAATCTGCCTCTATTGAAGAAGAAAACTCGGCAACAACTGTTGAAATAGATCTTTCCGAAGAGAAAGGACCTGACACTACTGAACTGGAGGAATCTGAAACTATTGGGGATGAAGAACTTTACACTACTGAAGCCATAGGATCCGCCTCTACAGAACAGGAAGTATCTTCCACTACTGAGGATGAAGATCTTGCTACTATTGAACCAGAACAGCCAATCAGTACTGAAGGGGAAAAAGTTACCACTAACGAACAAGAATCAACACCTGATACGGTCAAACCTGCCAGTAGTGAACTGGACCATTCTGTTACTACAGAACAAACTACGGAGGAGCTGGAAATTGTCTCTACTGAAGAAAGAGAATCTGCCACTACTGAACTGGAGCCGCCATCTAATACTGAAGAAGAAGCTCCCACAAGTTCCCAACAGGAAGAACCATCCAGTTCAGAACAAGGGCCAACCACTACAGAATTGGACGAACCTGTCACTACTGAACAAGAACTTCCTGCGAATCCAGAAGAAGAAGATGTGGAAACTACGGAAGAGCTGGTAACTGCAACTACCGAAGAAATAGAACTCACAACTAAGGAACATGAACATCCTGATGAGGAAACCACCAACCCCGATCAAGACGAATCTGCCATTACAGAACTGGAAGCTACAACTACAATGCCTGAGGAAAATCCGTCGACCACCAAGGAAGAAGAATCTGCCATCACACAAGAAGAAGAATGTTCCATTACTGAAGTGGAAAAATCTGATACTATCGATCAAGAACATTGGGCGACTACTGATACGGTAGAACTTGGCCCTACAGAACTGGACAATCCTGCTACTATGGACCAGGAAGAACCTGACACCAGCGAACCGGAACACACTGCAACTACTGAAGATGAAGACACTGCCAATACCAACGAGGACGAATCTTCAACTACTCAAGAAATGGAGCCTGTTACTTCCGAAGAGGAAGACTTTTCTACTACCAAACAGGAGGAACTTCCTGAAGAATCAACCACGGAGATGGAAAAGGAACCGACATCAACTGAAGACAGTGAGGTTACTAGTTTAGAAGAGGGAACATCCACTAATTCCAACATTGAAGAATCCATATCTACAGAAAAGGGCGGGTCTACCACCTCGGAAGAAGAAGAAGCCACTTCAAGTACAATAGAAGAAGATTCGACAAGAAAAGAAGAAGAGTTGCCTATTGTTACCGAAGACTCGGATGAGAATGCCACAGAAGAAGGGGAGCCATCTACAATGGATATTGAAGTCTCAGCAACTGCCGAAGAAGAAGAACCCACCACTGCAGAAGGCCAAGAAACTATTACATCTACTAACTCAGGAGAGAACGAACATACTACCCATGGAGAAAACGCAACTTCGGACGTTGACGAACTTCTTAGTACTGAAGATGCAGACACAACAGTTACTCTTTCTATCCCAGGCAGCGAAGAATCAGGTGAAACAACAAATACTTTTGGGGCTGACTCGGAAACTGGTCGTACAGTGCTTACTTCCACTATAACGACAAAAACAGTTTCTGAGATTTCTGTTTCTAATAGTACTCCTACAAGAGATCCAGAAGTCGATACAGTTGATGAAATTACTATCGGTACAAACAAAACTGTAACTGTCAACAGAGATACAACAATCATCACAGTTGGTGGCGCAAACCCAACAACTGCAACAATATCTATTTTACCACCACCTGATGTTGTGCCAAACCCCACTCAAAGTTACGAAGGGTCAGCTACTTCGCTTGGTTATTCAGTTTCTTTCATCAGTGCGGCTGTATTCTTATTGGTATTGATATAGTCAATGAATTTTATTAACCGAACTCCTGGAATAGTACAAGATAAACAAGCTAGACTCGTAATTTATCTCTATATAGCTAATATACAAACTATGCAAGCAGACATCTAGTGCAGTAGTTTTTTTTGTAGAAGTATCTATGAACAGTTTTAGTTGACCAAAATAGGAGTTTTTGATCTTTCAATTAAAGTCCCGATCTTTTACAGAAATTACTGTGAAATTTTGTCAGTATTCATCATGTTACAAGATACAGGATTTAAATTTATTAATTTGTTACTCTAAAATTTCTAATTCTATATACATTTCAAAG
>JAKTZT010000153.1:0-13758 GCA_030578955.1 Hemisphaericaspora insectamans | reverse complement strand
ACATCACTAAAATTGGAGTTCCTAAAGCCAAATAAATACATCAATTTCTTCAACCATTGAATATTCTATAAAATTAAATAAATAATAAACAAACTTTATTTATAAACTCTCTTCAAGAACTTCAAGCCCTTGATTAAACAACTTAATCATATTCTCTAATTCATTAACCAATCTTTGATTACCTTTTGTATCAATGAAAAACTCACTATTAATCTGAGGAATAATAGGGAACCTTCCCTGTTGTTGCTGTTGTTGTGGTTGTTGTTGACTAGTAGAAGTGGCACCACTAGTCGCCGAAGTCGTAGCTGCAACATTACCGCTCCCAGAAGTCGCCGTAGATGTCATCCCCACAATTGAATTCACTCTAGGTAGAAACAAATTAGGAGCTGTAGCATTAGGTACTACAGGCGCAGTTTGTGGTCCCATAACATTCGACACATTAGCATTCGCACTAGTTCCCCCAGCAGTAGTAGCTTTCTTTTGCGCCAGTAAACTATTTTGATGTGGTCTTTGAGCGGGTCCTAATGAATCAGACCTCTCACGTGTTACTTTCAGTTTTTCTTCTTCATTCCCCACAACTTCGTCAATATGCATCATAATGTTCTCCTTTTCAGTAACCGGTGTCATTGAGATTGGCATAGCGGCAGCTTGGGCAGGGTTTATACCAAATTGATTCACATTTTCATTATCGGCTTCATTGTTTAATGCAGCTAGGGCTTGTAAAGTGTTGGAAGGAGTCGGCATTTGGATATGGAATCCTGGTCTATTTCGTTTTGCTTTCAAATTTGTAGATGAACTATGTGACGAGTTAGACAGTGGTGGAGCTGCTGGATTTGCTGCTGCTACTGTGTTACCTCCCGTGACTGGAATTGCTGGCATCGATTGTTGCGATAAAAGTGGAGGAGGATGTTGGGGAGGAATTCCAGTTTGTGTTCCTTCTGATTTGTTGCCACTTCCTTCATTGCCAAGTTTGAAATTTATTGGCTGTAAAAGAGGATTCAATGTTGACTGTAATGGTTTCATCTTTGACGGAGAATTTGCTTTATTGGCCAATGTGCTGGAACTCATTAGAGTGTTAGTAGATGATGGAGGTTTTGGTGATGGAGTACGGAAACTATTAGGAGCTGTATATGGCGGAGTATGGGTTCCTTGTGTCAAAGATTGGAGGGACGACGCAGTATTGGAAAGAGTATTTGATATTGTCTTCTTTCTAGTACGTGGCTCATTTGGTGATGTATTGGTGGATGAAGAATACCGAGGTTCCAAATTTGCCGAAGCCGATTGAGAATGATATAGTACCGGTGGTTTATTTAATGGTGGATGTGGTGTTGATGATGACGTTGATGTTGTTGGGAAATTAGAAAGGTCATCCATATCGGGAATTTCAATTGTTGGAGACTCTATTCTGGCATTGATGGTAGTTGGAGCTTGTAAATCTGTTGCTTCGGAATAATCATTTTCATCTTCAAACAACAGTTGTAATGATTTGGGGATCTCTGTCTTACTCATTGTATTTGTGTTCAATGTAGCCGCAGAATTTTGATAATTGCTCATTGCAAATGTACTCTGATTTCTACCAACAGTAGACTCTGCCTTTAATGTAGGTAATGTATTATATTCCCCTTGACTATCATAAGCTGAACTATAATTATAATTTTCTTCAACACGATCTAAATCTATGTTATTCTCAATGATATATTCTCTACTACTCAATGAATCAAAATCCCATTTCACTTGAATTTGATGGTTATGTGCTGTCCTTTCATCAACAATTGATTGGTTATCAGGTATATCCTCATTAATTTCCGACTCCTCTTCATCATCATCCAAACTAATAAACACAGAATCTCGAGATGAAGAATTGTGATCTCTCCATAATAAGTATCGTGATACTACTTCTTTTAATAACAGTTTCGGAAATGTCTTATAAGTCTTAACTAATTTACATTTAAAAAGTTCATCAGCTGTAGGTCGTTCTTCCGGATTTTCATTTAAACATAAAGCAATACAGTCTTTTAAAGCCACTGAAAATTCTCTACCTTCCAACCGAGGTGGAGTCAGTTTTGAAATTAATTGCATAGCCCACAGTGCATCTTTATCACAATAAGGAGGATTTCCAGTAGCTATTTCATAAATGGTTATACCTAATGACCATATATCCGCTTTACTATCATATGCTTCACCTGTTCTAATAACTTCAGGTGCCATCCAATATGGTGTACCTGCCATTGTTGTTCTTTTTGAATTTACTGACATTTTAGTCGCAACCCCAAAATCACACAATTGGACATTTCCTTCCTTTGTAATCAAGACATTAGCTGCTTTTAAATCACGATGTATTACTCCCATTCTATGTACCCCACTAAGAGCTATCAATAATTCTCGGACAATTATTCCGATATATTTTTCTTCCAATACACCAGCTTTTAATAATGTTCGTAATGATCCACCAGCACAGTAATCCATAATGATCCAAAGTTTGGTGTCATGTAAGATTGATCCGTAGTAATGGGTCACATTGGGGACATTTTTCAATTCAGTTAAGAACTGGATCTCTTGTTGTACATCTATAACTTCATCTTCTTCGGTATCTAGATTAAGAACTTTTATGGCAACCACTTGTTTTGTTTGTTTATTGTAACCCTTGTACACAACCCCGAATTTACCTCGACCAATAACCTCTGTTCGTTTATATAATGACGTCGAGCTCATTAAGATAAATGATAATGGATATAAAAGCTAGATAAGAAGGGGGGAACTTGGCTAAGATTGTAAAGTTGACGATAAATATAGTTCTAGACTAATTTTCCAAAACACACCAAAAAAAATCACTTGACTTTTCTGCCCAGCGCTACCATGAATTATTATTTGATTGGGCAATCACGTCAATATCAAGGAAAGATCTACATTATGTCTCTCTTTGGAGGAGTGCTCCAGGCAGTACAAACAATAAAGTCATTAAGTATATAAAATCTCTATTAAAAAAACCTTGTTTAAATTGCTTACATAAAACTTTCTTTCAGTTTTTTGTTTTTAACCTAATTCAAACAGACGCAAAAGTTCAGTTTGTTCAAATGTCAACGATCTTTTAGCGCCTGGCCTTCTCGGTTGATTGTTTGTTTCATAGTCAACCTCTTCTACTTCCCCTTGTTGATGTTGATGTTGTTGTGGATGATGCTGATCTTGCTCTTGTCCTTCCATTCTACTTCCACTTCCGCTAATACAACTATTCAAGGTCTCTTGATTAGTCTCCCTAGACCCCACACTTGAATAATGTTTAGTATGGAATGACCCATCAGAACATGTAGATCCAGAAAGTAGCAACCCAGTACGTTCATCTATGATGCTGTCCGTGTTTGCACGACTAGTCATATTATATGGGAATTTCAACCCCATCAAATTTCCATCAGCTTGAACAATATCATTAATCACTTCTTCTTCTTCTTCTTCTTCTTCCAATTCCTCTTCTTTATCTTCTTGAGACGCAAATGCGCTTTCCCAACTAAGAACAACCACTCCACACAAAACATTAAATAATCCAAATAAAATCCATAAAAATTGACCAATAGTCATTCTATGACTACTTAATAAAGAATTGAAAATTAAATCATTAATTAAATTCACCAAATTATAAACCAAAAAACAAAGTGGGTACAATATTGCAGTTGATATTTGTGCTAGCCCAAGATTGAATGCTGTTAATTGAAGAGCGATAATTGATAACATTGATGCTAGCAAGATATATGGTAACGAATTCTTAGTTGGTAATATATGATGATGATCAGATATTATTGATTCAATTATAACGTCAATGATTGATTTAGCAAATAAAAAAGTATGAGCAGTTAAAGCTCCACTTATTAATCCATAGTTTATACCCTTTACAAATTGATATTTGTTACATGTTATAGATATAGTGTTATTCTTTTTATTTATGACTGGGGTTGAATATTGAGGTCCTTGTTGAGATATTCTTTTATCAAGGTAAAACCTATTAATCGATAATAGTATAAGCATAACTATAAATGTACCAATAAACCAACACAAGAATGATGGTTTTGATAATTTTACCACAATATTATAAAATCGTTCATCTATTTTTGGAGGTGGTATTGGTTCAGATAAAGGTGGAATATTTCCATTATAGGCAATAATAAATGCACCAATGGCAATTATAGTTGTACCTATCCATAATTCTTTAGTAAAATATTCACCTGGTAATAATAAGCAACTTAATATTGAATTGAATATAAGTCCAATACTTTGTAAAGGTGATAGTATAATTAAAGGTAAAGTTGATATTTGAATTAAAGATCCTAAAACATTAGCAACTATAAATAGTAAAAAGCCAAACAACCACATATTCCTCTTGTATTTTTGGAGATGTTGGTGCAGATAAGAATGTCGTTGAGTGACATGGTGCTGGTGGTGTGCTGTTGCAGAAGTAGTAGTAGTGGTGGTTGACGGTATATGAAGATGAAGTAAATGTGATTTTCGTTGTAGAGTTATTCCTAGCGATTGAATAGCCGAAGATATAACAGCAACTGAACAACCTAGCACTATAGATGAAGTAGACGAAAGTGGCATAGCTAAATGTTGGGTTGTGAATAAGAGGTAGGGGCGATAAGCTACTAACTTTACTTTTTTTATTTTTTTTGAGAATGAGAATTTGTGTGTGCCTTTTTTTTTTGAACGATTAAACGTGTGTTTCGTATAATTAAAAGTCTTGTTAAAAGCTTCCCTTAATAATATTAAAGTATATTCTAAGAAAAAAACTAGTGACTAGTTAATACTTAACAATACATATACATATATATATATATTAAGTGGCGTGGTGTAATTTATTACACTTAAATATAAAGTATAAAAATTTGCCCTTTCGCTGTCAATGATCTGTCAACTTTATCTTTTTATTATTTCTTTTTTTTTTGTTTATATCCCTTTAAAAGTAAGCTTAAAATCTTAACTTTATGATACTTTCTATTAAACTTATAAGCATAACATTGAATTGAGATTTAGTCTAAAAATTCTGTTTGAATTTAACATAAGAAATATGTACGTACAGCAATTGTATAAGACTTATGACAGCAATCAATATGCGATTTAACTTTCTAGTCTTTCTTTTTTACACTAAAAAATGATCCCAATTTCTTTTTTTTTATCTAATAGGAGATATAAAGAAGAATCCTTTGTTTATTAAAAGTTTTATTCCAAAAGCAAGTACAATACAGTTGAGTTATTGCTGTTTTTGAACCTATATGTTAAGTTTTAGTTACTTGAGACCTGGCTGCAAATGAGGTAAGGAAGTTTTTATCAGTAATTTTTTTCAAATCACGAAGAAAAAAAAAATCCGATGTGAATTTCCCAATTAGGAATAATAATCAACATCAACATTTTTCTCGAGGTTTTTCCCTAGACATAAAATATAACCCACGAATAAAAGTTCTAAAAAAGAACCAACCAACTATTACTTCTAGATTCTCTCAAAAACACAGATAATATCAATGGAAGAGAGTATTATACAGATCATAGACCATTTAGACTCATCTAATATACCAGATATAACTCAAGGTTTAACATTATTAGATCAATTATTACTCAATTTATTACCTCATGTTACAATCTATGCTAAATTGAAATCAAAAAGATCTTCACTTCAACCTCATAAGATTCCGATTGAATTAACTACATTTATAGAATTACAAAATAACTTCCAATATAATATAACTGAACATATTTTAAATGTATATAAACTACCACCATCATTAAATCTGACTAATGATTTATTTTTAAAATGTAATCGACTATTACAAGGATTATTATTAATTCATCCACCTTCAAGAAAGTTATTTAATAGATCAAGAAATATGAAATTAATACTTGACCTTTTAGAAACAAGTGAAGATATTAGTATAGAATTAACCATATCATTAATTACCACATTAATTCATATCTTACTTAAAGATTTTATTAATTATAGAATATTTGAAGATAATAATGGTTGTTCAATTTTAATTCGAAAATTTAAATTATCTTCATTTGATTTATCACAAAAGAATATCAACAACAATAAGGAAGAATTAAATCAAAAAAATCTAAATTTTAAAATTATTGAATTCTTAATGTTTTATTTAACTGATGAAAATATTCCTGAAAATAATACAATTCAAAAATCAATTAAAGATAAATCAAATTATTTTAAACAAGATTTTCCCGAGATTGATGATTTAATTCAAAGTTTAAATGAATTAAAAGATTATTAAAACAACAACATACAAACAACTAAATATTAAATTCAATATTGAAATTCTTGGTGAATTTGGCTTTAGCCTTATCTATAGTCTCTTGTGAATATTTATGTTTCACAAGAGCCTGATTAGGTCCAGTAGGAGCTGTACTACTATTATTATCCAATGGATTCAACATTGACCTTACTGAATATACAGATTGTCTTGTTATATTCTGTTGTTGTGGGAATGCTACTATTTGTTGTTGTTGTTGCTGTTGGGATTGTTCTTGTTGACCATCATTCATTTTCCCTTTATATATAGAATAATCATTTAATTTAGGATATTTAGGAATCAGTTTATATGGAACTTTATTCACCAAATCATATCTTCTTTGTTTTAATGCCAATTCTGCACTTTCATCAACTTGATCAATCCCATGTAAATCTTCTTTTGGGATATCAGTGTCAAGAGCCTTTAACCCAATCAATTTCCTTTGCTTTTCACTTAATGGTAAATCATAACATTGATCTTGTCCTTTTAATACTTTAATCAATGACCAAATTATATTTATACAAATTACTGCCATTATAACTCGGCTAATAACTGATAAATATAAATTATCAGACAATCCTTCATATTTATTATTCCAATATATATAATATGGTTGGGATTTAAGTTTTAAATCATAAATATATAATAACTTCTTAATTAAGGATTTAAATAATGCAAAGACAAGTAAAATCAATATATTCTTTAAAATCTTTTTAACTTCATATTCTTGATCAATTTGTCTTGCCAATGCTTGTTTCATAACTGGATTCATCCAATCACCACTAGGATTATTATCATCAAAGACATTCTCATCATCATATTCATCTCGAATACTCTTTAGTATACCTTCTGGACTGATTGACGGCATCTGAGGAGCTTGATGTGCACCAACCATTATAGGAATTTTATTTGTTTTTGATTGTTGTTGCAAGTACACATTTGGAGGTAAGAAGTTCTTAATCCCATACGAATTATCTTCAACATTGGTAGATGGAGGACGATAATACATTGGTCTATCTATTTTTCCAATTTGTTGCTCTATTGATTCTTTATTGGCAAGATTAGTTTTCAGGGCAAGTTTGGTTTGAAAGATTCGGAAAGATGCATTTTGTAAGGTTTCTTCATTTGTAAGTCGTGATCCCGATAAAGATGATTCATCTTGGGACAGTATATTTTGATTGATAAAGGTATTTGTCGGTATTACTGGCATTTTAAAATCTATATTGGAGGTTGAGTTTATTGGAAGTTTTTGTAACGAACTGGTGTATTGGGTATTATGTGAAGGTGCTTCACAATAAGGAAATTTTATATCATGTAAATAACTATTAGCATCTTCATAGATGGTATCTTCGTGATCTGTAGTCATCGCAGCTACTACTTTCTTTGTAAATTGGTCTTTGATGAACTTGATTAATATTTGTTTTCAATTTTTTTTAATTGTGTGCCTTAGCAAAATACAAAAAGTACCCCAAAGAAAAAAGCGTCATGTAGATCAAGGTCATTTTAACAAGAGTAGCAACAACCACATTTTATCTATTAACCTACTTATATATCAATATATTCATATACATACAGACGTTGAAGATATTCTTGTCTAGCCAATAATATACGGATTGTTAGAGCAGCTTATCACGGCGGAGAGATGGTTTAGTAAACAACCCTATGATTCAAGAATCAATTACCCGGAATCTCTTTGGTTACCCTTCTACAAAAAACTAATTATTGAAATTTTTCAATCATCTTCAAATTGAAAGAAAAATTCTTCGCTTTATCTATTGTCTTTTTTTGGTAACAACCACGGCTTTTATTGAGTTTTAATTAGTATGTTCCAAATTCTCATGTTTTTATAATCCAAAACACTTTAAAATGATGAACCAAATGTTTACACAGACCTGTACCGAGTTTACTCTATTAGGGTTACTCTGAAGGATAACGACATGCCTCTTCTGACTATTTCTTTGGATTAGCATACTTTGAAAAGTATCGTATGTTTTTACTAACAACTTAAAATTAGAATTGAATGATTTAGTCTGATCCTTAATATATAGATTATAATAAACATTTTTTTAAGTGGACTTTCTTAAGCTGTAGAACAATTTATTTTTAGTCAAACCTCCTTTTAACAAATATAACGCTCTAACCTAACAATCCAGAACTACTTTCTTCACGGCACGCAACGCGTAGAAGATAAACGGGGGTCTCCTATTAGAATAGGTGGTTTACCAAAATCGTTTATATTACACTAAATATAAAGAAAATAAAATACAAGGATAAATCCATCTTCACACATTTTGATACGGATATTTTTGATATTTTTGTATATTAAAAAGATAAAGATGCCAAAATGGAGGGAAAAGGAAGGGGAAATAAATACTTTCTCAAATGTATAAATTAATTTATTTCTTAGCAGTTAATCTTCTTAAGTAGAAAGCTAATTCTTCACCTTCCAAGATGTAACCATCACATCTACCAGATTGACCTGGTCTAGAAGAAATGACAGCGTATAATTTACCAGCACTGAATTGAGAGTCAACAGCTGATTCAATAGCAGCAGCACCGGCTCTGGCAGCTAATTTTCTTTCAACCTTTCTAGATCTCTTGACTTCTTCAACTTCTTGAGTCTTCTTCTTACCTAAAGTAGAACCATAGTGGTTTTCATACCATTGTCTGAATGGAGTGGCATCAATTTGAACAACAGCAGACTTAGTTAAAGTATTAGTTCTAACTAATTCATTGTTAGAAGGGTGGTAGACGACACCAGAAATTCTGGATTTTCTGGAAATACCTTCTGAAGCCCAAGAGAAGTTACCAGTTTCAATTCTTAAAGCTCTGAACTTTTGGTTACCACCTCTGGTTCTGACAGAGTGAATTCTCTTTGGACCAATCTTGGTGTTGGCAGATTGTCTACCTAATTCGAACTTTCTCTTCTTTCTGAATTGGGCTCTCTTGGCACCAGTAGCAGCTCTCTTGTGACGTGAATCTCTAGAAATACCCATTTTTTAACCTATCTAAAAAGTTAGTATTCAGTTCCAAAAATATAAATGAATGCATCTAACAGGAATCAGGGATGGTATATATTCACCAGGGTTGCCTGAAAAAACGGGCAAAGATTAGTTGCATCCTGGATGCAATTTTCTTTGAATTATTTCACATTAACGGTTGAATGTCGTTGTTGTTCCTCGGCATTTATCAATCTCTCTTGAGATATATAGTTGATATACATTGGTGGTTTTAGTATCCATGTGGTTGAGATCTCCAAAGTAGTTATCGCTGGTCTATGGGTACATAATTTTGCAAAATGAAAAATTCTCTTGTGATCATAAATTGTTCTTGACTATATTAGATCCACGACTTTTAATCATACCCTTTTCTTATAAATATACCAAATGACTCCCTTATATGCTTCCTAATTACCTTTTGTTGATCCTTGGTATCACACATACACTTCAGAATATCACTGTTAATTAAGTAAAGTTAAATGAAAAATATTAGTTTTTCCAAAAGAAAATTTTTTTATTGAAAATTGTTAGTGCTCTTGCGAGACAGCTTGGTGTGCAATTCCCTGCCACGCACAAAAAAGACTGCAGAGAAAAGAGAAAATTGAAAATCAGGACGTGCACCAACCAAAACTTTCTTAACTATGGGGGTTCCTCTTAACTATGGGCACGCACACTAGAAAAAAGAGTAACGACTTGTCGATGCGAGCATACAGAATAAGGTTGAGAGAAAAAAACACTCCTGCACGCAAACTGTAATCACGTGCCACCAACATATTTTTAGGGATCGAGCCCTAAAACATGTGACTTTCTTGAATTTCTTTTTTTGTGAGATCAATAGAAATTAATCATCGTCTACAATTAAAATGTTCCGATATCACCTTCTTTAAGCATTTGTAGCACTAAACGCAAAAGGACCATCTTCCTATAAATAGATCAACCAGACTAATCGCTATAAAACAATTCAAAACATGATGGAAGTTGTATACGACGAAATAGAAATTGAAGATTTTACTTTCGACCCTGTTACACAGTTATTTCAATATCCATGCCCATGCGGAGATAGATTCGCAATCACATTAGATGACCTAAAGGATGGTGAAAACATTGCAGTGTGTCCATCATGCTCGCTTATGGTTAGAGTTATTTTCGAACCAGAAGATTTAGAAGAATTCTGCACTGATTGAAATAATATCCTTAAGATCGAAGACAGGTGTATTACACACACAAGAAAGATGAAGGCAACATGCGACTAAAATCCATAAGGATCAAAGTTAACTAATTTACTCGCATAGGATAACTAGATCAAGGAACTACTCGAGATATAACTGAGTTTCGCTCCAGGGATGTCAATAGAGATATGTCAACTATGTCAAAGTACGGTTAGGCAATTGCCACTCAGATCTATGGCGAGAGCAGCTAGAAAATGTTTGTTATAAATGTTATGGCACCAGAAAGATACATATAAGATCAATTTGTTCCTAAACATATGCAAACATTACAAGAATCTGATGAGTATTTAGTCATGTAGTTAAATAGAGATTCTTTTTTGAGTCGCATCTCAAAAATTTTTTTTGAAGCGAAAAAAAAAATAAATGCCATTGCGGAAAAACACAAAAGCACAATGGAAGAAAACTTCCCCAACCCATTTTTAACGCTCTTAAGATAGAGCAGGTAAAGATCTCACAAAAAATAAAGATATAACGACAACTACAGGACTCGAACCTGTGCGGGCAGAGCCCAAAAGATTTCTAATCTTTCTCCTTAACCACTCGGACAAGTTGCCTAAATGTTATGAAAATAAGCGGAAATGTCAAATTGACAATACTGGAAGCAAAAAAAATAATTAGCAGCTGGGAGCTGAGCGAACTGATGACATAATCGCTCTGAATGTTCGACTTTGTCTTGTCGGAGATAGTGTTTGGTGGAGGTTGATTGGAAGGTGGTGGGGTCGATGGTTTTATTGTCTAGATCTTCTATGTGGTGTTCGATGAGGTTAGGTGGCGGTGGATGCCTATTCAAGTTGCAAAGTTCAGCTTCAGTGACAACTTTGATGTCGGCGTTGGTGTTGGGGTGTTTAACAGAGATAAGCGAGTACCAGGCTTCTAGTATGCTTTTCTCATTTCTGTTGAACTGATGGTGGTGTTCAAATCGTCCGTAGAATTGGTTGGGTTGTTGGCATGGCATCCTGAGTCCTAGTAAGACGAGGTACCATGGTATTACTTTTATGGTGTCAGCAGATGGAAGTGGTTGTCCTTGGTTTAAGATATCAACTATGACCTTTTGGATTCGAACACCACATAGAAGATCTAGACAATAAAACCATCGACCCCACCATCTTCCAATCAACCTCCACCAAACACTATCTCCGACAAGACAAAGTCGAACATTCAGAGCGATTATGTCATCAGTTCGGAATAACTAAGGATCAAATGAAACGATATTGGCGACTTCAGAAGAAATTAAAAAACCAATATCCAGGAGGGATTGAAGAATTACATAGGTTCCACCTTGGCCACAGGTCACATCTCGGAGAAACCTTCACCACAACTCCACAACCCAACAAACCAAACAAGCACATAGACTACTGCCTACCATGCCTCAACGAGGACGTCAAAAAACCATCCATGAGGCACATCTACCAAGATTGCCCCGTTACACAACGCATCTGGCGACACTACTCCAATGCACCAATCTCACTTAAACAAATTATAGCTGTCACAAGCCTTCAAGAAGAGTTCTACCTCCAAATCGACCGATTCCTTAGCACCATTACCAAGCTTTGGAAACGACGACGAGAGTCAAGAAAGACAGTCCGTCCAATAACAAACAGACAAATACAAACCCTTCTCCTGATCGGTCCTTGATCACAAACAATTTGTAACCCAACGGAAAAAAACACTAGCCCAGACGTAAATATTCAATAACCTAACCCCACACACACCCCAACAACCAATTCAAATATTTTGACTCTTCGGAATCAAAAGACTAGGGGTTTTTCTGTATAGTTTTTATATTGTATAGTTTTCCCGTAATGATATGTGCAAAAAAAAAAAAGCTGAGCTTGAGAGGTTAGAGGACAACGACACCCCACTTGGTTTTCAAAAGTTACCCAAGCTTCAGATGGGATTCCTTTAAAGGGCATTACTACATAAGAACATACTGAAGATTTAGCTGGTTATTAAATCATAGGTAAATCTACCAGGTTTTTTTTTCAAGAACAATCTGTATATTCAGTTTATATACATGCTCAATTGCCCTGCTCCGATTCAAGAATGACGGGGATTCATTGAATCAGGAATTTCTTTGAACATGATAGACAGGTGGACTATTGAAGATACATAGGACGAGTATCTACTAAAGAGAGCAAATTGTAAGTTTTCGTGGAAAGTGGTCTAATATTGTCATCTAAGATCACTTTTATACTTCACATCATTGTGCAGCACTATGCTGAAACAAACAAGAAATGCGATCTATCCAAAATCTGATTTGGAAGTAGAACTTTAGGCACTTTCCGAAATATACCAAGATGAAAGGAAAAAAAAAACGCGAGATAATCGACTACCATTTCTAACGAAGAATATTGATTTAAATCTCGCTAGTATTGTCTTTAAAAGGGAAATCACCGTGCATAACAGTATGGCTAAAAACCCGTTGTATTCATATTGCAAGGTTCAACGAACACACATTGTCGGCAAAAAAAAATTAATTTGCAACCACAAAACCAACTAAAAAGAAGTGATTTTGTATTATTTCAATTGTAACCGGCTTTATATAACCGAATAGTAGTAGAGAACAATATGGCACCGAGTGACCCCACTTCATAGATCCCATCTTTTGCATTACAAATGGCTATTGTTAAAGACAATAAAAAATGGGTTTAGATAAATTCTCTACTATATTTATTTTATTATTTAGTATATGTCTTTTGAATTATTCTGCGAGACAATCGGCTGAATTTGAAACATCGCTTTTTTACAATAGTGTTAAACACACATTTCATTAACGAGAGATCTTTTTGGGGTTGCTATGCAAGGTCCTAAATACGACAACTTAACAATTCTTACTCAGCTTAACAAAGGTTTTGCAAGGAACCTTCAATTTCAACGATAGGTAAGTATTGATGATTTTAATCATTAGCCAAGAAGGGGAACATCACAATGCCCAAGAAGAAAAGATAAAACTGGGGAAAATTTGCCACGAAAACAATTTATCTGGTCCTAAGATAATTTTGTGAAAAAGGCGAGGAATCTTCTTGTTTTGTTGGTTTCTTGTTAAGTTGAAAGAGACCAAGTGACAAATATAGTTACGAGGTAAATGATCTTTGCTTTTATCAAGTCAATTCATGGACCTTCCAGTGTGTTTGAGTGGAGATATATTTTTGTTCTATTGTTCCTTAATTCCCCCAGCCTTTTAAAATAAAACAAAAAAAAAACAATTGTTCAATTTTATTTTTTATTCTCTTCTTAAACAGTGATTAA
>JAKTZT010000151.1:0-18729 GCA_030578955.1 Hemisphaericaspora insectamans | reverse complement strand
CCCACCACTGATACTCCTACTGCAAAACTGTCGATAACGTGGAAACTCAAATGCTCAGATTGGTTTAAATTAGGAGTAAGAGCCTTGGTACGGTGGTCTCATGCTCGCCTCATCTCAACCAAAAATCATTATCTGGTTTTTACCATTGTAATTAATTAAAAATCACTCAAGCGCTACAATAATAAAGATAGCGTTACAATTTTAATACTGCCGAATTTCATTTAAAAAGCGTTTATTGTTTACTTTATAGCCGTTAGAAAGCGCATAAAAGAAAAAAAAATAACATCACTTCTGGCGATACCGATTTAATCAACAGAAGTTGGCTTAGATAAAACGCAAAAAAACAAGTCAAAATTAATTCATTAGAATAACCGTCTCTTGGTGTTGTTATTAGCCGTTCTTTTATAGTTCCGATCATCTTTTGCTTGGTTCCAGCTAATATACCCCAGTTAGGTAATAGTTCCAATACCCCGCGTCAGGTTCGGATTGCGTTTCCGTTGAATCTTTATTGCAAGCTTGGGGTCAGGAAGACGAACTAATCAGAGAAAAGTGTTCTTAGCTTTACAAGCAAAGCACTCGAGAACAGTCACCGCCAAAGAAACAGGTCAGAGTTTTAAAAGAACTTAGATGGTTTTGAATGATTTGAGATGAGAGTAGTGAATTTTATTACAAACACATGGCAACTTCTCATTTCTAAGATTGTGGTAACTTGGATCTACCGGTTCTTCGTTGTTAATAACATTAACATGGTCCGACGGGTGCTTATTTGTCGGATCTGAATCCTTAATCACTAAATTAACTGAAACCCCGCTTTGTTTGGTTGTTGTAAATAATGAAACAAAACTACCAACTCATTGTTTAACAAAGAATAAACTCCAATAAAAATAATCTTCAATTGTGGGGCTATTGATTTTCAGAATTCATGTTAACCTACCTTTCCTCAGAAATAAAGTTACACATTTGACGTCATCAGAAACTAATAATAACCAACGGAAATAATTTTTGTTTTCCGAAATGTGTTTATTTTTAAAACAATGCTGAGAGATTAATAATCACGTTTATACCTAATACAATGTGAACTACGAGGGATTGTTTTTTAGAGCCTTCTTCTTTGTCCTGATCTTTGCGTGGGAAGTTGAGAATGAAATTGCTTTGAGGCACAAGAAAATAATACAGTAACAGATCTATCATGCTTAAGCCAATATGAATTATGTTAAAATTGCAGAAGTAAATAAACCTACTTGTTTCATGAATAAGAAAAATGTGTCATTTCATGTTTCTCCTTAACTTGGCATTTTCTAGTACAGTAATTGTCAATTATGAGGAAACATTGGTAAACAAGAAGGTGTTCGCTTCAACAAAAAACACGACTGTTTGCACATACCCAACATGGAACACTTTTCATCAATTCGCCAAATAGACAATCTCGTTTCATAATAATATTATTAATGAACTGCAATGTTTTGAAGGTTACCTTCCTTTGTAGCTAAAAAAATCACTTTATAAGATTTTTTTTTGCAACCATTGCCACTTCCAAATTCGGAAATTTTTTTGAAATTAGATGCAAAATTTGACATGATATTTTGTTTTTTGAAAGTAATGGACTATAAAGAAAACGAAATATAAAAAGAAAACAGTTGTACACACCATTTTATTTGCTTTCTTCCTCTTTCTGCATAATTTAGTTCACGAAGAAACATGGATGCAGATTTAATTTCAAGTGCCGGTGACATCATTCTCAGTTTTTCACTTCCTGGTAGTGACGAACTTTTTGGTATTCCATTTTACGCAATAGATGATTACCAATCTGAACAATTAGCCAAACAAATCGTTTCTGCTGTTTCCATAGGGGCTTGTTCAGTACTATTAATATTCTTGGTTGGTATCACGTACAACAGCAAAAAGAATCAAGTGTTCAAGTCGCTTTTATTTTATATTAATTCAGCTATTTTATTAATTCAAATAATTAGATCCGGGTTGTATATAAATTATTTACAAGGAGGATTATCTACTCCAAGCTTTTATTTAACTGGGATATATGACGGCACTTCGTTCGCAATTTCCGATGCCTCAAATGCGTTCAAGGTAATCTTGGTTTCCTTAATTCAATTATCTTTGACTTTTCAAGTTTACGTTATTTTCAAAAGACCAGGGAAAAACTGGTGGGGTAACATTGCAACTGCTTTCATCGCAGTATTTTCACTTGTTGTCATTGCATTCAATATCAATGCCACGATTTTAGCACACAATAGGTTTACTGCATTTATTAGACAGGAATCAGTTGAAGTTGCCAGTGTTTGGAATGATTTACCAACATTGTTATTTTCGATTAATATTAATTTAATGTCAGTGTTCTTGGTTTCTAAATTAGCAATGGCTATCAAAACTAGAAGATATTTGGGCTTGAAACAATTTGATGGGTTTCATATCTTATTTATCATGTCCACCCAAACCTTATTCGTTCCGTCAATTGTTTTGTTCATCCACTACTTTGTTGATAATAGTGGGGATTCTGAATTGGTACAAATCAGTTTTCTTTTAGTAGTGTTATCATTGCCATTAAGTTCTGTCTGGGCTCAAACTCAACATAATGCCGAAAAAGTTAGTCAAATTCCAAGTTTGAGTTTTATTACTCGTGAACCAAGTGCTCACGAAACTTTAGTTGGCAATTCACCAAGTAAGACCTTCAGTCTGTTAAGTGAAAAGAATTCGCCTGGGCCAGTTGCTGGGTTCACTTTGCTGGGAAGCTCAATGCCCCATGATATTGAGCAATTATTGGATGATGGTAGCCATGAAAGCTATGGGATCATTACTAAACTGGTTACCATTAATTCTAATAAAGCCTAGGTAGTTTGTGATGGTGTCTTGTTTTTCTTGCTTCTTTTAACTTTATTCTTAATTTCTGTTTTTCGTTTTTTCAACAATATTATTCCGTTACGAATTAATGTAGTTATTACCTTTTTTTTTCGTTGGTAATTTACCTAGCGAATCAGTAGAAAAAAAAATTCTTGCCATCCAAAACCCCTAATAGTAGCCACATTCAAAAGCACCATGGTAGCAGAACCAGTACAAGCAACTGTACAGACCCTTAGAAGGTTTTACAGTCAAGCGAGTGATTATATTTCCGACAAACATGAGGTTCTTGCTAATTCTGATTACTACAAAAAAATATCCGAACTAAATCCATTCAATGAAACTTCTGGATCGTCAATGAACATCAATACAAATTGGTCGACACCTTCACTGACTCCTGTGTCTACACCAACAATTTATTCTAGAGCATCTGAGGACATTAGCGAGAACAAAATGAAATACTTTACCATTTTTACAATCGGTTTAGGTGCAACAAGTGCTTATTTGATTTGGAGGCAAAAGAAGCTTATATCGGCTTCAATGGAAAAGAAAGTTAAGAGAAGAGTGCCAAAGTTACCAAATGGGGCAAGAAGGGATGTTGTATTAGTGATTGGATCTCCGACAGAGCCATTGACTAGATTAATAGCTCTTGACTTTGAAAAACGAGGATTTATTGTGTATTTAACCATTTTGGATAATAATGATTTTAAGTATATTGAATCAAATCCAATCACAGATGATATAAATTACCTAAATTTGAATGAATCAAACTGCATGGAGGATCATATTTCAAAGTTTAATCAATTGTTGAAGTTACCAGTTGTTCCTTTTCCTGGTGCAGAATCACACACTCTAAGACTCGTTGGTGTCTTGTTTGCACCGAGCTTGTATTTCCCAATTGGACCTATTGAGAACATTTCCATCAACACTTGGACAAAATTGAATGATAGGTCGTTAACATACCTTAAACTACTTTCATCCGGATTAATTCAGTTGATTAGAAGACAAAGCTCGAAACTAATATTGATAAATCCAAATATTTTAAGTACATTAAACATGCCATATCATGCTCCCGAAACCATGTTCCAGAATCAATTGAAGAATTTGTTCACTACATTAACGAGAGAATTAAAATGTCATGATATTTCGGTGACGCAAGTTCGATTAGGTAACTTGCATATTTCAAACCAAAGGTTGAACTCTCCTCCAAGAATAGAAACTCTTGTGAATTCAGAAGTTAGATCTTGGACTACAGAAATGAAAGAATTATACTCTGACGATTTTGCCAAATCACAATACAAGGCTAATCCAATTAAGTCGACTGGAAGGGGTACAAGTTTGAAGGAATTGCACCACCTCTTGTTTGATTTGTTGTATTACAAAAAGAGAAACCCCCCTGTGGTATACTGTGGTACCGGTGCTCAAGGGTATGATTTAATTTCTAGAATATTCCCCGAAAGTTGGATTGATTGGTTTCTTCGTTAAATAGCCCTATTCATAAGAGTTTGGAAAAAGCATGAAATTGTAAATAGTACACGACCGCTTTTTTCTTAGTATAAAAAGATTTTTATTTGATGAAGAAAAAAAAAAATTTTTTGTTGTGACTTCTTCTTCTTCCTTTTCTTCTTCACGTCCATAATCAAAGATTTGTTATCAAAGCTTGCAAAAGGATATACACTTTTGGTGCATATCAGAATAAATGCTTTGGGGAAAGTCTCCTGTCACAACAGCGGAAACGCAATGGATTATCATCAAATCCATTTACGAGGTGGATTCTAGTCTTTTCTGAATCGGGGCGTACTTTGGGACTATCTTGAAGATTTTTTTCATTCTTGAATGCAGGATTTTCTCATCCTTGGTCGTCTCCCACAAAATTTTCAACACCCGAGGTTGTCTCTTTACTAATTCATATGAATCTTGTCTTGAAAAAGCACTGGTAACTAGACAAGCATTACCGGGATTTTTTGAAAGGTGGATTCAAAGACAGACAGGTAGGAGAGTCTAACTTAGTTTAAGTCAATGAAAAATTCATGCACAATAGCCCATCCCTTTTCCGATTAGCTTACCCATCTTGTATCTCGTTGCCTGGTTGGGTATATTTAACTCCTGATCAGATGATTATATTGATGTTATTTTTCGGGATGGCATCGATTCGGTCGACGATGGGGCGTTGGGTCCTAAATGATAGTTATAACAAATGATCAATATCATTGATTAACACAATGGAGCTTATTCTTGGTTTATGGACGTCCCCTTACTTCATCAAAGTCTGATTTACAAAATTAATTATTTTGGTAATTCGCATGGTCAAATATGCCAGACTTTTCCATATTTGTGGTTGCTGTTTCGGCACTTCAGAAGCTGGATATTGTTTATGTTAAACTGTCTGGATCTTTATTTAGTGGATTAAAGGATGAATTCCTTCTGTCTTGTTAACATGATGAAACATCAAGCAAACATAGAGTCAAGCTCTGATTGTTTAGTAACAAGTTTGATTTTCACTGTCTGGAAAGATGACAGGTTAATCGAAACTGAAGAGAGTTGCATATTTTCTGAAACACAGAGGAACTTACCTAATCTTGCTTCAAAGACCAGATATTTTAAATGTAAATGGCATGAATGATTTCTTTAAAAATAGAATCGCAATTGGAATACACAAATATCATTAGATATATCTACATAAATATTAATTACTTTATATAATCAGTTATCCTTCTATTCCACTGGCCAGTGACTAGTTAAGCCAGTGCCTCCTCTCGACAAATTATCATTTCCCAGCAATTCAATGGCATACAATAACAATGTCGTAGCCATATTTATCCAATTCCAAAATTGCCAGGGGTGCACAACTATTGGCGTATCGCCATTCTCCCAAGGTGGCCATAACTGTAGTTCCGTTCCCAACTCCCCTGTGTATGATAACATTAAGTGAGTATAAACTGCTATGATCAAACATGGTGAATATGCATATACGAGTTTTAAGAATGTTGATGAAGGCTGAGATTTAGGTGGTTTTAGGTGAAAAGGTTTTCCTGTCTTGGTAGAGGTATTCTTTGTTTCTTCTGTCGTTGATTTCTCATTTTCAATGCCACCCTGTAATCTGGACAAGGAAGTAGAAGATGTTTGCCTTGATCTCGGAATAGGAGTTTTAGGAGGAGTGCCTGTCCCATATGTCACTGATTGGTATAATGATGGAACAATCTTTGTGGCTGCATAAAATACCCCGATTCTGTAGGCAAAATTTAGCAACAAAGGCAAAGTTAGTTTTTGACTTGCCATAATCAAAAACTCCCATACTCCTTTGAATGATCCTGGTAATGTAGTTGCTAAGAATGGAACTACCTCTGAAATTGGGTTTAGTATTGATGGAGGGATCAAAGGTATTTCGTTACGTAAATTGATTGTAGCTTGTCTTAATAGATTTGCCAAAGCTTGAGAAGCATCTTCTGACAATATTGGGAATGTTTCATAAATACATTTAACGATGTACGCAAATAATAATGAAGATTCGATCATTGATCCTTTGCCACTAACTATCCCAAATAAACCAATTCCCATAGTTGTAGTTAAAAAGGATCCTAACAATGAAGCACTCGTAATATCAATTGTAAATGGAAAAACGTAAATTCTATACAAAAAGTAAAAAGCACCAGTAATGACTGAGGAACTTCCAATCATTGAAACGATCAACCAAGAATCTGACTTATAAATGGTTAACCAGTTTACTGTTTGGCCTATAGCTTGGATTAATAGCAATGAGCAAAATCCTTCCAAAATTGTGAACACTGCTGTTGAATTTCTTAATAGAAACTTCCAAATAAGTATTGGATTCAAATGTGAAGGATTATCTGTATGCAATTCATGACCAAAATAACTTAAAAAGAATGTCAATAAACTGGGAATGAAAAAATGTTGACTATAGTAAACTAGTGAAATCCATCTGAAATATCTTGTTCTTCGAACGAGGAGTCTGATTGTTGTCAAAATGAAATATGCAACGAGTGTTGTTAATGAAAATGCCAAACCACAATTAACTCCACCAACATCAAAGGCCAACGGTATTGTCAAAATAATCAACAGTAAATATAGGGTTGAGAACACCCCCTGTATGGTCCGTAGAATACTCTTTGTGATATGCGACATTTGAAAAATCCCAACTATATAATCTCAAAGGGGGTGAAGGGGCAAAGGGTGAGGTTGTTTTTTTTTTGGAAGAAATTAATTTGTATCTTATAAACTTCAAAAAAACCAGACTATTGGATAAACGGTAATGGAAAAGAATACTCAACCTTATAGAATTCAGTTGTTTTATGTAAATCGTTGAAGGCGATTGCCAATGGTTAATAAAGGTTGATCTGTTTTGATCTGTTGTTAGTTTTTTATTTTTAATTTTTAATTTGGTTGGTTTTTTTTTTTCTTCTTTTGTCATTTGATTAGCAGATTTATTTTCAAATGAAAAGCAGCACCTTTTTTTCTGGGGGGAATTTTAGCTCTTACTTTCCTATGGTAGCTTAAAGTAAGATATCTGTAAATGAGTCTACGGAGTAGGTATCTATTTAATTATCTAATCCATTTGAAACCCTTCATTGACGTTGTTCTCGTTCGACACACTCGGGTATGGTTTTAGAAACGGGAGTCTCATCTGGGACCTGATTTCTATTGTTGGTGCCCTTCTTCGATATAACTTTCCTTGCAGTTTAGTGTTCAACATCGATGAAAATCCAACTTCCAATGATGATAATGAAGGTCTACTGTGACAGTAGCTTTTGCTCCTTACTTTTGTAAAAAGGTTGTGCTCGTTTACACGACCTCCTTAAAAACCATTATTATCAAAACCAAATCAAAAAATCTACAACATTTCTCATTTCTTCTTGTTGCTTTTTTCATTTTCCTCTCTTCGCCAAAATACGAAATGCAATTAACTATCTTACTCCTACCTTCTCCATCACAATTCCTAATCTCCAATCCCATCCCGTTTGAAAGAAGATAATTCCACAGAGAATAGTCAAGTTGCAGTAGAAGTCATTGAATTTCCTAATTAGTACACAAACAACAGAGTTTGTTTTTTCTGAAGCTGATTAGTAGGTTGAACCAAAAAAAGAAGAGGAATAAGAAGATCATGATAGATATTCTAACCTGAATATAAGCCTAGCACCTGAACCTGAAACTAAACCACAGACAACTTCACTTATCAGATTTGAAATAAACGAAGTTGAAGCTGAATAAGAAGTTAATGCTGAAGTTCCTAGTAACAGTTGCAGTTGAAGTTGAAGTTGAATTCAAGTTGACGATGAAGCTGAAAACGTTGAATTTTGTGTCCCAATTGAAATAAAAATTTGATGCTGAATTGGATGTTCTGGTTCTAGGGTCTTGAAATTGAAGGTGAAGTGGAAGATAGAGCTGTCGCTGATATGTTGATATTCCAGTTCCAATATTGATCTGGAAATTCTGGAGTTGACGGGGCTACCAATGCAGGTGAAGATATCGGTACTAGCTCTAAAACTGGTGATGATGCTAATACTGGCGAAACCGAAGGCGCTACCAGAATTGATGGCAATGGCTCTAACACTAATACTGGGGATAGAAGAGTTATCGGTTTTCATTCATGAGAAATATTCACTAGTTAATAATTTTAAGAAAGCATACAACCATATCCAATAACTGATAGTTACAATTAAGAGCGTGTACGGTCATAATCTATCGGAAGCTTTAAGGTAATGGATATGCTAGTGCAGAATGTCTTGTTGTGAATATTTGCATTGGTATTATTGCTGCCTTTCATTGATTTTATTGAGCATTGTTATGGTTATTGGATTATTATGAATGGGTTGTTGCCAGATGAATTGAAGAGAAAGTGATGATCAAGTTAAAGTTCAAGACCAAGTTGCAACTAGTTATATTAAACCTCCAGATAAGTATGTATGTACTCTTCACCTTTATTTGAATGTACATGTTTTCGTGTGTCACTTATCAAGCCACAATAAATATTGTATATTTGTATATGTTACCTGGTAAAATTCAATCGTTGTAGTCTTTTCTCTTAGTGGTGCCAATGCGTACATTTTATACTGTGATCAATTTTCAAATTCCCAAGTTATAAACTAGGGTTTGATTGATGGATAATAGATAATTTTACAATTACATTCTCAGAATTGTTTTCCTTGCCATTACCCAGTTAATATCAATGTTGTCATATCAGCAATTATTCATTGGAAGTCTGCTTATCTGTTTTTTTCAAAAACTGTGGTCATAAATTTCAACATTTCTTTATCATTGCATAATCAAATTCATTAGCTGAAATAAAACTATTCATCTACACAAGTGAGATGTTCAACCACGCAGCAAACTTTCTAACAGGCTATAAGAATATCCGTTCCTAAAACTATAAGTATTTCATTCTGGTTTTCCGCGTTTGGCCCGGCCTCTATATGTTTGATTCTGTAACACGGCTACTTTAGAAAAAGACACTGACAATTTATGCTCTCTGGCGCACAGTGGCCAAGACAAAACTGAAAAAAGAAAGAAATGATCGAAAGAGGTGAAAGTATGGGATAGTGTTTAATCACGTGAACTTTCATCATACGGGTTGGTAATTTAATATTTCAAGAGAAAATGAATAATTTCTTATGAACTACGTAATAAATTGTCGCAATTATTTTCTGTTATCTTCGAATTAACATTCGCTTACTATTTAGCCGCACCTCGTCTGAGCCATCAACATCTTTATTTCATTTAGTTGCTATCACCTATCTTATCCTTAACTGAGCACCCTGAGAACTGACCGTAATGGTAGACCCTGCTTTCCGGTCCGTGCTTTGTTGAGAAGAAGAAATATAAGTCACTTGTTATTGTTAAGAAAATTAAGAAAAATAATAAATAATCTAACTTTTTTCTTGTCTTTTAGAAAGTTGAGCCTCAGTAGCTCTTTTTTTGCATTAAGAGCTCTAGTAGCAAGTATAAATTATGTCTATTTTCCCATCTTGCAGAGCATCTCCTGGATCTTACAATGTCAGTGAGATAAAGCATGGAAAATTTTGCTACTTGTATTCGAAGGTTGAAATGGGGGCTCATTCCTCAAAGAAGAATAGTTGATGAAGATGAATTTGGTAATTTCAGATATTCCGATGATGAGGTCGATGCCACAGACTCGAACGAATCCCTCAAAAAGTTTGATTCCAAGAACGAGGTTCAACTTGAAGTTGTAGAAACTGGCCCATTGGAATATCGTGACGAAAAGGATCGAGCTTGGTGGAAATTCTTTGATGAATATGAATATAGAGTTAATAAACAAACTAAAGAGAAGCGTAGGTGGTATAAATGGTTTCATGATGATGACACCCCAGAAGAACGTCGCCTTATTTTGAAGATTGATTTATTATTAACAGTCTACTCCTTAATGGCTTACTGGGTCAAATATCTAGATCAAACAAATATAGTCAATGCCTATGTTGGTGGTTTGCAACAAGCAATTAATATGCAAGGCAATGATTTTGTAAATACCCAAGTAATGTTTTCAGTTGGAAACATTGTATTTCAGTTACCTTTCATGTTTGTGTTGTATGCCCTTCCATTAAACTACGTCATGCCCACTTTGGAGCTTTGTTGGTCAATCCTTACAGTTTGCTTATATAGAGTGGAGAATGTACCCTCCCTTAAAGCTGTTAGATTCTTAATTGGTGCTTTTGAAGCACCAGCATATATTGCATATCATGCTCTTTTTGCTTCTTGGTTCAAATCAAGTACTGGTGAGATTGCTCGTAGAGCAGGGTTTTACTATCTAGGTCAATATCTTGGTGTTTTAACTTCAGGTCTCTTGTCTGGTGCTATTGCAAGAACCATGGATGGTGTGAATGGTAAGCAAGCATGGCAGTGGATCTTCATTATTGATGGGGTCATTTCGGTAGTTGTTGCTATAATTGGTTTCTACATGATTCCAGGTACTCCGGAAGATTGTTATAGCATTTTCCTTTCAGATGATGAAATTAGATTAGCAAGAAAAAGAATGAGAAAAGATCAAAAGGATGCCAAACCGAGAGAAAATGTTGTCAAGCATTTCTTTGATATTAAGATTTGGAAGTCCATCTTCAGCTCATGGCACTTTTACGTATTAGCGTTATGGAATGTTTTCTGTTGGAATAATTCTAATGGTAGTTCTGGTGCTTACGCCTTATGGTTGCAATCACTTACAAATGAAGATGGTTCCCCGAGGTTTGATCCCGGAAGGTTACAAGATTATACTGCGTTAACTCCAGGGTTAGGTTTGATTTGGTTAGTGCTTGTGTGTTGCTTCGCAGATTTCTTCGAATGCAGATGGGGTTCAATAGTCTTTTCACAGATTTTCAATGTCTTGGGGAATGTCCTTTTGGCGATTTGGAACATTCCAGAAAGCGGAAAATGGTTCGCATTTTGTTTGCAGTACTTTGGTTGGGCAATGGCACCAGTCTTGTATTCATGGCAAGGTGATATTTGTCGAAAGGACATCAGAGAACGTCAAGTCATTTTGGTGGCCATGAATATGCTAGCACAGCAGTCAACCGCATGGATTGCTACCCTTGTCTGGCAGACTGTTGAAGCGCCACGTTTCTTGAAAGGGTTCACTTTTACTGCCTCTTCTGGTGTTGCTCTAGTCGTTTGGACATTTGTTGTATTATGGTTCTATAAACGGGAGGAAAAGTGCAATGCGAAAGAAAACGGTATCATACTTTATGATTCTTCTAAGCAAGATTTGGAAGAATACACCATAAATGAAGCCAAAAAAGAGTGATCTCTTAAAAGACTTAGTTAGTGTTACAACTGTGTTCTCTTTTTATAAGTTTAATTAAAGTTTATTTTGAAGCTATAGAGCAGAGTTTGCGTTTAATTACAATATCTGCCATCTTCCATTACAGGTCTCCTTCCTTGGTGGTTCTATGCACAAGAGACTGTTTCTCCCGAAACTCACTTCATCCGCACAAAAATGATGATGGCCACAAAAAATTAATGAAAAAGAAAAAATGATTTTTTTTTTTTTTTTTTTTTGAAATTTTGTCCTTCATTCTGAGCCTCTCACCAGTTTCCAAAAATGACAGATGAAAAGGCACCTAAAACATCCATACTAGATTCAATTGAATCGTTCTCAACTTCTCCATATCCAGCATTCTTGTTTGGGAATCTTCTTGTTATTAAAGGAGCTTTATCTTCGGTTCCTGTTTCGAATGGAACATCAGTAGGAGGGTCAACGTTAATAAGAACTCAAATGCAGCAACCCACTAGAATCTCCTGTTTTGGGTTTGGTGCAGCCCATTTGTTAGGTGCTTGGTTAATGTTTGATGGGGAACCTGTCAATGCTGCTGGTTTTAATTTCGCTTGGCTGACTTTATATTTGATAGTTAATGGCAAGTCAAGTTTGAAGGGTGCATTCCGGGGGAGAGTAATTCCTTTAGGTTTAAGCATTCTAGCTTTAACAAATTCGGGGATCTATGGTCGTGGTTTCTTTTGGCCCCGTCGAATGCCATTACAATAGAGGATGAGAGATGATGTCTGGGGCTAATGTATATCTTATGTGCTATTTACTAATATCCTACTTGTAATCATCAATCCCAAGGCAACGGCAACATATCCCTTTCGTTGCAATAATGCGTTATTTCTCGGTCATCATATAGTTCAATAAACTGCTGATCCATCGGCCTTTCCTTTGGAGCTGAAAATTTTCTATATTCGTCGAATATAATAGTTAATGACCACTTTTGTAACCTTCGAATAACCCCTACTAGGCACCCAGTTCTGTGTTTACCTCGATTACAATGAATCAAAATAGGATGGTTTTCTGGATTCAATACTATTTTGACAGCTTCTGTGATTAAGTCTGACGAAATCTTGACAAATGGTTCTTTATTGCCAGACATTCCTAATTGGAAGAGTTTTATTTTCTCGTGGTTTAGAAAGTCCGATTGTAGTTCTGGATATTCTTCCGGAATTAGGCACAATATCGATTTCAATCTCAATGTCTTTAGGAATGAAAAATTATTAGGTTGCGGGAACGATGAGCGATATATTTTGTTAATTACCGGGGCAAAATTCTCAGGAGGTGTTAGTGGCAAATGTTCATGTAAACTCTGTTCATACTCTAAGCGCAATTTCTTCTGTAATTTTACATCCAATTTATCATCTATGTCCTCTTCATATTTAATATCTTCATCTTGTTGGCTCTCATCCTCTGTAGTTGTATTTGGTGCTCGGTCTTCTAGTTTGATTTCATCTAGTCGGGATCGTATGAGGTTGTTATCGTTATATACCTGTTGCCGATTTAGTATTTCTGTATAATCAGGTGATATTTCTGAATGAATTAGATCCAGATTCATGCTAAATTGAACTTTCTCTAAGGTGAGTCCAGATTCAGCATATTGTGGCATTTCTTCATCCATTTGAAATGGGTCTTCAGTGAATTCGGTCATTGTACCACTGACGTCTAATTATCCAAGATTAATATATATTAGATGATCAAATATTGCTGATCAAACCACAAAATTGGAATTGGAAAACACTTCGTTATTCAAGTTTGGTGGTGTTAGTCTTCGTAGAATTTTGCATTATCTCTGCACAATTTCAACCTTTGAGAAAATGGAAAAAAAAAGAATTATTTGAATCAGCAAGAAAAAAATGGTGCGTGTATGTACCAATAATTGGAACTCATCAAATTTTCCAACCCGAATTGAGATGAGCATTAGAAAGCTCGATACTGTAGGAATGGCATCACATACAAAAAGAAAGCTGGTATATAGAAGTCCCAAAGAACCGACCGCCGATATTGGTCTTAAAAAATCAAAAAATAAAAATGGGAGATCTCAATTAAGAACAGTTACAAGGACTGCAAAGAGGGAGCCTGCTCACCTTAGTAAAGAGATGAACATCCATGACGAGACTTCTGAATACGAACAACATACGGAAGAAAATTCTTCAGATGATGATACAAAGGATATTGTTGATCATGAGGAAGCATATAACGCTCTTTTAACGTTATTGAAGTCAGACCACCAGAAGATGGACAAGAAACAAAACGGGGGTGCAAATCAAGTGGAGGAAGAGTTTGATGATCAAGGAGAAGTAGCCGGTATTAACATGGAAGAAAATGAAAACGATGATGACGATGATGAGAGAGAATTATCTAGTGATGACGAGGACGAGGGAATCTCAAAAACAGCCAATGATCCCTATGAGGTTCATTTCAATGAACCCACTGAAGAATATATATTAGCCCAAGAAAAGCTAGTAATTAAAGAAAACAAAAAATGGGTAATTCTGAAAAAGGGTTCATTTGAATCGATTCTGCTTCTGTTCTTATTTGCAGTACCACCTGGAACCCCACTTACTTCCCCAATAACTAGCAAGCATGCATTACAAGACTATTCTATAAAGAAAAGGGTTTGGGATGCTTTTGAGTCTGAGAATTCTAAAGAATTGGGACCTTTAGAGTCAACAATACTCAATCCTATGTTGAGCTATCAAGATGTACTTTATCAATACAAGAATTTCAAGAATACAAGTTACCGTAAACTATACACGTTGCATGCAATAAATCATATTTACAAAACTAGAGATAGAATTATCAAGAATACTTCCAAATTACATAGCTTCAGAGAATCTAACCTGTCTGATGACGAACCTGAATATAGAGACCAGGGTTTTACTAGACCAAAGGTGTTGATCTTATTACCAACCCGTAATTCATGCCATGAGGTGGTGGAATCACTCATTAAGTTCTCTGGAACTGAACAACAAGAAAACAAGAAGAAATTTACTGCACAATTCTTTACAAAGGCTGAACCTCCTGAATCCAAACCTGACGACTTTATTGATTCTTTTAAAGGAAATAATAGTGATTTCTTCTGTCTTGGGTTAAAATTCACCAGAAAAACATTGAAGTTGTACTCTTCTTTCTACTCGTCGGATATTATCATTGCTTCACCTATTGGGTTGTCCATGATTTTAGAAAATCCAGATAAATCTAAAAGACAGTATGATTTTTTGTCATCGATTGAAGTCTTAATAGTGGATAGATCAAACCAAATCGAAATGCAAAATTGGGATCATGTGAGCACCGTTATGAAGTACTTGAATAAAATCCCAAAGGAGTTCCACGACGCAGACTTCAGCAGAATTAGAATGTGGTCCATCAACGATCAAGCAAAGCTATTACGTCAAACTCTTGTTTTTTGTGAATATTTAACTCCGTCCATCAATAGTTTATTTACTAAATCGTGCAATTTATCAGGTAAGATAAAGTTTAAACCAATCATAAACCTGGAAACCTGTGTCATGAATTCAATAGGGCTCAAAATTAAGCAGATATTTCAAAGATTTGATAGTCCCTCTCCGTTACAGGATCCGGATTTCAGGTTCAAGTTCTTCATAAATACAATTTTACCAAGCTTGGTGAAATCTAGTTCTTACGAAGATGGAATAATGATCTTTATTCCATCATACTTCGATTATTTAAGAATTAAGGCCCATTTGAAAACATCTACAAAGTTCAATTTCGGATCCATTGATGAGTATACCTCTCAATCAAAACTAACAAATGTTAGACATCAATTTACTCAACGTAAAATTAATATATTATTATATACCGAGAGATTACACTACTTCAGAAGATTTGAAATTGGGGGAGTCAAAACTTTGATTATGTATGGCGTTCCATCAAATCCGACATTTTATAAAGAGTTGGTTCAATTCATTGGAAAATCTATTTATAAACAGGAATGTGATTTGGATCTTTCTTTGGTCAAAATTCTATTTTCTAAATGGGATGCGGTTGGTTTGGAAAGAATAGTCGGTAATGAAAGGACTCCAGTGTTATGTAATTCTGTCAATGAATTATATGAATTTAGATAATTTGACCTTTTTACTTCTTGAAGAGATAATCGTAACACCTAAACACTTAATGTATTAAAAGCCATTATAAAACAACCAATAGCAACGTAGGGACTTAGCCTCTCGCCGATTCTGGCGAACTTCCAAAACACACTTAACACACCTGATTTTCTATTATCTAGTATTGTTGGAGTTATTGAATGAATGTAAGTGCATGTACATATCAACAATAGAATCACTTGAAGTAAAGATTGGAAATTAAATAATGCAGACTATCACACCATAAGGTTAGTATAACCGAAGACTACTAGTTGGATATATTGATAAACATACCATGGGTATTGGTTGGATGTGGGAGGATTGGGTGGGTTGATGGGTTTGGTTTTTTTTTTTCTCTGACTTTACTAACCAGGAGCATTCAATTTTTGCCTTGAGAAATCTGTCGCGACAAACCGTTATCGTCGCAGGCATTAGCGTTTGTTATTATTATAACCAGAAAACAAGGACGGTACAAATATACACTGGATATAACAAATAATCGCCCCAGTACAAATTCTACAAAGACTTCATTTATCTGTAGTATTTCTTTATTTATTAAAAACAATCACAAATTTTCGAAGAGGGTTATTTTTACGATTTCTTCTTACACAACATGCTACTTAATTTGTCAGGCACATCATATTTTCCTGCTATAACTTCATAAAAATGGATCTTGCTTTGGTCACTTGCGCTCTTTCTCTCCTTGAAAAAACCATCAAACTCTGAAACATCTTTCAAGGTTCTAGAATTGTGTCTATCAGTATCTCCAAAAACCTTGAACAAATCAACCCATTTCCAATTACCATTAATATCATTGTAGCTTCTGGTGGGTCCCTTTATGGCTCTTTCAACAGTGTAACCATCATTATTAATTAAATAGATTTCTGGCATGTTAGTCAAGATATCTTTATATCTTATAAAACTAGAAAACTCCTGAGCTGTCATTTGAGCAGCACCATCACCTTGTATCAATATGATCCGACGGTTTGATCCAAGATCATTAAGAGCCATGGTAGCACCGAAAGTTGCTGGAACTGCGTAACCAATTGATCCATAGAAATGAGCCAGTAAGTATTGAAGATTTGGTGGGAACTTAATGTCGGGTAATGCAAATGCAAATGACATTGTTTCCACTATTAAGAGATCGTTGGGTCTGAGCTCCTTGTTGAAGTGATCAACCAATTTAGTTTGTGGAATATAGGGGAGTCCTTCCTCTGAAGGAATATAAGTTGATTCTGGGGAGTATCTGTACATTGGAACACTTTGGGTACGATTGAATTTTGTAACATCTAATCTAGAACCAATTTCGTCAATTAAATCGCCAATGCTGAATAATCTACCTTTGTCGTTTTGTTTGATGTGGAAGTATTGGTGGTTTATCTTGACGTAATCTGGGTGAATCTCGATACAGTGCTTGATCTTGGAAAAATCTCTGGAATAGGCACCAGTATTGACTTCGGTGTTATAGTAACCCAAGATTAATAACACATCAGTATTATTTTCTAGTTCATTCTTCACTTGTTCATTAGAACTAGCCTTCCCATTGTAGACACCTACATAGTTTGGGGCCGATTCATTGATATTTCTTGCCATGTGGGTGGTAAATAATTTGAATATATTCGTAGGAAACTTCTCGATTAATCTATCCAATTCATTTTGATAACCAAATCTAGAAGTTAAACAATCAGACAATATAGAAGGCGTTTTTGACTTATATAACTTGTCAAGAATAGCATCTGTTAAATCCTCCAATACTTCTATCGCTTTCTCTGTGTTCTGGTATTTTGGAGCCGGATTAAATGGACTCACATATAATTTGTGAGCATGGACAAGATTATTGACAATGTTACATGGAACAAATAAATAACCGGGTCTTGAATCTTGAATAATAGTGCTCAATACATGATCGATTTTGCTGATATTTCCATCCATGTCTTCATCCAAGGTTTCCTGAGCCACTGCAACATCATTGACCATTCTCTTGTAGACATCGTGATTTGGGGCTTCCAAGGGATTTTTAGCTGGAATTAAATGATGATGATTCAAAACCTCATTTCCATCCGTTGCTTGCTGTTGTTGACTTAACGTAGTAGTTCCAACAATATGTAAAACAGGGATATGTTCTGCAAAGGCACCAGCAATACCATTAATTGCTGACAACTCACCAACACCAAAGGTAGTAATTAAAACACTTAAACCATCGATTGCTCTGGCATAGCCATCAGCGCAATATGCTCCATTCAATTCGTTGCATAAACCTACAAACTTGACTTGCGTATCAGTGATTAGCGGTGAATATAAATGCTCCAACAAATCAACATTGAAATCTCCTGGAATCCCAAATATTGATTTCAATTTAGGATTAGCCTGGATGATTCGTAAGAATAAATATTCTCCTAGGTGTATTTGCAGTGGTATTGAAATTGGGGTAGGAGCTGAAGTGTTCAAAGCTCTGACATCTTGAATTTCTTCAATTACAGGAGTCATGTTTGTATGGTTTTTTGAGAAGTAAAAAATTTACCAGACTGATCAATTGATTTTTAATAGAAGCTGGTCTGGTCTTATTTATAGTTAAACTTGCTCAAATGAGAAATACATTCTACATCTCAGAGCCTTTTCATACCGAATTTTCGGTGTTGTTATTTTTTGCAGCTTTTTTTCTTGCCGAATGTGATGGTTTGTGCCATACTAGTTCGGTTACCAGCGGATACCGATGTTACCATGACAAAGGTTCCCCGTACCGCTTATTGTTGGGGAACGGGGAACCTCTCTTAAAACTGTTTCGTTCGAACATGGAGACCCCACATACATACAGTCCTTTGTGCCTTTGGAACTAAAAATGGGAACTTCTATGCCAATTATGGAGAATACCGAAAAGAATATTTAAAAGAATTGGCAGAGTTCTCTTCTTGCCTTAACAGAAATTTGCCGAACAAGTCGATTTAAAAAAATGGAATATGGGGAAATGTTTTCGGCTATTGAAGGGAG
>JAKTZT010000149.1:0-18799 GCA_030578955.1 Hemisphaericaspora insectamans | reverse complement strand
CAATTGTGGGGGAGAATTTCCCACCTTCCTGATTTGGAAAAAGAGAACCTAGTTACATGAATTTTCCGAGAATACCAATCCACCTGTTAAAATCAAACTATAAAACTAAACTAAATAAAACCCAATCGACTTATATTAATATATATATTATACAAAACTGCTTAATATTACTAGTCGAATAAATTCCATTGAAAATAAAAGAAATGAATTAAAAGGGAAAATTTGGCAATTGATTACATCACCTAATTTAGACCTTGAAACCCTTGGAGTTTCTTCTACCTCTAGCTCTTTCAAACTTTCTACCCTTAGATAAGATTCTTGGAGCCTTGTTCTTGTGTGGACCGAAACCGAAGTGTCTAACAGCTTCTCTGGAGTTTCTTGGACCTCTAACAATCAAAGTGTTTTGTCCCTTTGGAGCTCTTAAAGCTAATTGATCTAAAGTGATAGTTTCACCACCATTCTTTAAGATAGTAGCCTTGGCACCAGCAGTGAATCTTAAAGCAGCAACAGTTGCCTTTGGGAATTCTAATAATCTGTTGTCATCAGTAACAGTTCCAACAACGACAATGATCTTATCGGAAGAACCCTTTTGCTTTAAAGCACGGGAAATTCTGGAAACAGAAACTGGTGGTCTGTTGATCTTGGATAAGAATAAAGATCTTAAGATAACCTTGTTGAATGGAGCATCGGTACGACCTAAAAATATTGTTAGTATTACAAAATTCCATATTCTGCTCAGAAGACGCACAATACTCCAATTATTGAATAGCTGGACATAAAGTACTCGCAGAATGGTTTCAGTTTCTTCTGATCACTTTCACATGAAGGTGTCAGCACGAACAGAGTCGTGGATAAAGGAGAGCATCCCATGGCTAGGTGGAGCATTGCATTCAAAATACATACTTGTAGTGGTTAGCTACGCAACTTCCAGCAACTTTATGATTTCGTCAGTGTCTTTACTGACTATAAAGAAAAAGATGAAAGTCATTTCTGTATGAATGAATATTGTTTCCCTCTACTCACAGCATATTCTCGAAACCATGTTTCAAAGTCAATAAAAGACTTGATTCTTGACTGTTGGATAGTAGTCATTCTCTAAATGATATGGAATTCCTTATCATAGAGTCCCTTCCTTGGGATATTATAACATCTTCTAAGGTTTTTTGTTTTCTAATCTTGAAAATAGTTGTTACATACGAGCTAAGAAAGAGTATAACTTAACCAATAACTTTAAGTAAACGTTGTTAGACTTTGGAGCTTCTCTGTGACCGGATCTAGCGTGTTGCTTGGTGGTGTGATCTCTACCCATGTTGACTTGATGTTGATGTGTCTAGTAAATTAAGAAAAGAAGTGAAGGCAGAGTTTTTAAAAAAAAAGAAGTATTTTCGCATTTAGTGGGAATGAAAAAAAATTCACCAAATGAAAAAAATCTGGCATCAAAAAAAAAAAGAAAGAAAATGAGAAGGTAGGGCTGAGCCCTATTGAAGTCATGTGATCATTTATCATGTGACTTACTATGCAGTGACGTCAATCCCCAACTTTTACTTTTACAGATTGTACCATACAAACTTATCATACACTACGTGTGATCGTTAATACTCAACACAATCAGATTATGTCTCAACTAACGCCTATTCCAGGTTTTATAAATGCATCCGTGACAAGGGCTATTTGTGTTCTTGGAACAGTGATGGTTTTGACTCTTGCTATATTAGAGCTAAAGCATTATGTCCGTCTAATCATAGATCCAAATATAATCACCTACCTCCAATATTGGCGACTAGTGACATTCCAATTAGCTGTGGTCAATGAATCTGATTATCTATTAACAACAATCCTTTGGCTTCAATTTAAAGTCCTTGAAAGATTCTTTGGATCCAGGAAATATTTATCTATAGTGGCAATGTTTGCCATTTATAATGCTCTTGCCACTGCCTTAGTCATGACATTTGGGCAATTAATCATATATTACATAGTGTACTACTTTAAGACAATGGTTCTACATACCTCTCCAGAAGACATTGAGTTCACCACTTCCTTTTTGAATGAGATCGCGCCTGGTGCGTTGGGAATTTTATCGTCGTTATACATATGTTATGTCACATATATTCCAGTATCGTATCGTTTTGCAATTCTATTGACAAAACCAACCGGAGAAGAAAATCAGAATCATAGTGATGAGAGTCCGACATCAAGTAAGAAACTTAATTTATCCAATCGTTTCCCTGTTCAAACCCTTTACTGTATATTATTTTTGAACAATGGCGTCAAGTCGGTTATACCATGTTGTGTTGGATTGATTGTTGGACGATTATATACCTATGATCTTCTCCCGGGTTGTAAGTCATGGTTGATCCCAGTATTTGTGTATAAGTTATTTGCCAATCCGATCAAAACTACAAATCGTGCCATCAGTTCCTTAAGGAGAAGAATTTCGGGTAATTATCAACCTCTCGATGAGGTGACTAATGTCGAAGACACCTCAGTTCAAGAAAATGCTGATGCAACTGAACATGGAGAAACAGAAGAAGGTGATGATGTTTTAGACGAGGTTCAACAACGTGATAATCTAATGAGAGCAGAGACACCTGTGCGGCCACTAGGAAGACGGTTCCTTGACACGTTTAGAAGTTCACGATAGTACTCTCATGCTAAAATTGAATGCATTATTTTGTATATATTACATACTAAGATGAAGCTTTGGCTTGCTTTCTTCTCTCGACATCCCAATTGTATAATCTGGCAGTATTAACTTCCATGGTTGTTATATTTTCTCGTAAGAACTCTATATCTTCCTTCACTACGCGTAATTGTTCCTTATTCTTGTCCAATCTTTCGTTCAATAATTCTGTAGCCTCCTCCAATGAGTATTCAAGCATGACTTCGGCACCTAACCACAAATACACCGAATCCAACTTCTTGGTATCGACTGTCGCTTTGGTGTATAATGTATCATTTAATTCATAATTGGTTTCTATTTCATTTTCCTCTTCATCTTCTTCAGCGTTGGCTTTGGCTTCTTTTAAATGGCTAATTATATCCAAATTCTTTTCGATATCTGGGATTTTAATATTCAAGTCGGCTAATTGTTGCTTTTTAGATAATTCCATATACTTATATTGCTGGAGTCTTTGCTGAAACATTTGCATTATCATTTCAAAATCGGTTTCTGGATTTTTGACCACATTCTCCACTTTGTCTATAAATGGAGCTTCTGGTATCCCACGGGGATTGGTTTTATTTGGTCTAAGAAAACAGAATTGTTAGTGTTTTATGAACAAGATGATCGTTAGTTGTTACATATACTTACTTTAATATATCGGCCATTCTTAAATGTGATCGAAAGGTTAGGAGCTATCTTGATCAGTTGTGTATAATTTTTCAAAGTTGCACTGGTTGAAAATTGTAATTTTCTAAAACTGTTATGCGCTACCAGATTTTCTTGGCACACCAAGCTTTCAACTCTCACTGCGTGTATACTGATTTGCATGTGGAAGGCATAATCTACAATCGTTCTTAAAATTTCAATGATATTTGTTTCCTCCAATCATTTTATATTCCTTTCATAATTGAATCTCATTACGACACTATATACCATGCGTACAAACAAATTATGCTTATTGAGAACCATAACCAGTAGAGTTTTGCTTCTGTCTATGGTCAATAGCATTCAAGACAGCTTCAGCAGCTTTAACTCCAGAAAGAGCCATGGCCCCAAAAGTAGGGCCCATTCTGTTCGATCCATCAACTTCAGCCAATTCCATACCAGCAATAACCAATCCAGGAACCACTTCTCTGGTACCTTTAACTATGGCATCTTCAGCCTTGTTCATATCAAGACCTCTCATACCACCTAATTGGAAACCATCCGCTGGGGCAGTTGAAGCTGATTGTTCTTCAGATCTTGTCTTGAACCCTTGAGTAATATCCTTTGGAGCCTTGCCCAACTCCTCTAATCTTTTTGCTGAAAAAGCACCAAATGGGCCATCATGACCAGTGGTGGATAAGACAACATTGCAGTTGATAGTGTTTGGATCCATACATGATTGGGTATCATGGTTTAAGGCGACCAAAGTCCAGTTAGTAACAACACCAGCAATTCTTAATTCACCGCTAACTTCATCACGACGAGTGATTAAATCTTCAACTGCAGTTGCATTGAATAATTTGATATTTGGAAATTCTAAAACCTTTGAAAGTAAAGTAGACATGAATAAGGCAGCATGTTTGACAACAACATAGTCTCCTTCATCTTCATAAGCAATGTTTAAATCTTCTAAGAATATATTTGCTGGCTTTCTCAAAACCATAGCGGAGAATAATTGACCTCCCAACCAACACCCACCACCTGGAGACACGGAAGCTTCAATTATAGCAATCTTTAATCCTGGTCTGTTCTTGGCCAAGACATAAGCAGCAGATAAACCAGCAGAACCAGCTCCAACAATGACAACATCTGATTCGGTATACTTATCCAAGTCAGCAAAGTAACGTCTGGTCATGGCACGAGAAACTGTAGATTCTCTAATTGGAGCAAATTTGAAGTTATCCCAATTTGCAAATTTGACTTTGGAATTATCTTTTTCTTCAGTGGTTAATTGAATGGTGTTTTCATTGGTAGTTGCAAGCTTGAAGTGGGTTTCAATTGCAGCATTTTGTAACATAGTTGGAGGAGCCATTATATTGACTAATTTATTTGATGATGTATATAGAGAGAAAGAAATCAATCAAGTTGGTGAGACTTACAACTCTATTTATACACCTGAGAATGCTTCGAAAATGGGACCATGATGCCTCCTAAGTGCATATTCCCAATCTAAATGAGTCCTGCAGTGTTATAAAGTTTATTTCAATTAATTACTCGATTATATTCTGGTACTTTTTATTTTGTTTTTAGATTCTTCCTTTTAAGTGCATAAAAAATTGGTTGCAAAATTGCTTGACTGTGTTTTCTTTTAATCTGAAAAATCCCTTTAAGTGCATAATTATAGAAACACCTCCTCCTATTATTTAAATCATGCAATATTATTAACCTTTTTTTTAGCTTGTTTGGAATAATGATGGAAAACCTCGCAGAACTTGGACCTGTAAGAGAATACTATCCCAGCAAGGTTAACACCGTTGCGAGAACAGTAAAGGAATGGTTGAGTTGATTGCTAATTTGTACTATGACAATAAAAGATCAATAATTGCCTCATACTTTGGTCAGTTAAACGAATAATTGGTTAATTAGTTAATTCAATTTGCATCTATAAAATACATCTATATGTTTATCTACTATTTTCATTGAACCCCCTAAAATAACGTTCTCTAAAGTCTTTGATATTATGTTCCTTCAACCCATTCTTTGTTTCTCCGTTATATGTTTCATCTCTTTTAACGTACACTAACAACCTTCTTGACCATTTATTAAATTCTTGTTCTAAATTATATAATAATTCCAAGTTCTGATGTTGAGGTATTATATTGGGTTGAAAATCATCATTTGCTGTTGGCATCCAGAATGCAAGTCTTCCATCTATAGGTAATCTCTGAGCTGCAAAATGTAATAAATCATCCAATAAATTAGCCAATTCATAAGGTTTTTTTGGAGGAATGAAATCACGTCTCAAATGTGCCTTTTCTCCATCAATTTCATGATGTTCTCTACCAGCTGCCTTTTCGGGATTCTTGGCTCCGCATACTCTAAGACCTTCTCTAACTCCATAGGGAGGATCACAAACTATTGTATCTATCACAAAATTAGAACGGAATGCATGATTAGTGAAATCCATCGTAAGAACATCAATATATTGACCCAACGTACCATATTGTTTAAAATTGGTTTTGATGTTGCATTTTTCTCCTTTCCCACGTAACATTCTTACATCTATATCTGATCCAATTGGTAATGCACCAAAATTGGCTGCTGTTACTAAGAATGAACCAGTTCCTGTAAATGGATCATATGCTATTTTTCCTGGACCTACTTGAGCAACATTACAGGTGACTAGAGATAATTCAGCGTCAAATGATGTTGTTCCGATATACTTTCTTCTTTTTAACTCATATTTGTCTAATATATTGTTCATTCTTGCACTTAATTGAATTTGTCTACCGAACCATATATTAAGTGGAGTGTCAGCTTTTTCCATTCCTGTGACTTTATATTCCTCTAATACCGTATATATTTCTTGTGGGGTTTTCAAGTCAATAGATCCTTTGAATTCTAAATATTGGAATGACTCGATGATTTGAACTCGTTCATTTCGACTTCTACTACCCATAAATCCTTCAAAAGTAAACTTGAATGTATTATGTTGGAAATTTTTAAATTTATCCAGAGATTTTTGCTTGACATCATTATGTAATTCTTCAAAATTGGTACCATGACCCCATAGTTCATATATACCTCTAGCAAGAATTGATCTTTCTAAGAGTTTCTTTGCTTGTTGGTCATTTTCCAATTGAACAATCATAAATGGATTTTTTTCATCATGATTGGAAAGATCCAAGGGTATATTATGAAAATCTGCTAAGGATTCTAGTTCTGCTCTTCTAAAGTTGGGGTATGCTTGAGCAAAGTATATCAAATAGTCTTGCATAATTCATTCGGTTTTGCAACAATCTTTCTTTGAATAATTAATTCATTAAACTCATCACTCTCTCTCTCTTTCTCTCTCATTGTAAAAATTCTTTTCTGTTAAAAAATATTTAAAAAAAACGACTGTGTGCGGCTGGAATCAATCGTTCTTATTTGGGATATTACAAAAAACGAAAAATAAATGTTAATTAGAAGTCAAAAGATTTTTAATTTGAATAATATATTTATTTGCAAGAAGATAGATTATATCTTGTTTTTGGTTAAAGAATTCCTATCTTTATTGATTAAAGTAGATAATTGTCTACGAATTCGTGCTACTAAGGACATCAAATCCTAGGCTGATTCTGTCTTGATTGTGGTACGGACAGTCTGGTTCCACTCCCATAATCAGCAAGGTTTTTATTGGGTATGCTTCTGGAGTCCCACGCTGTCTGGTTTGGTGCTACTTGGTGTTTCCATTAGTGTGTAAATTTGCATTTTCCCCCTATAGCTATATATTACTGTATAGACAGTATTTTATATAGGTATGTCATCATATATTGATTCTAATAAACAGTGATAAAAATAGTTGCATCTATCAAAAGGGTTTTCGATGGTTTCGCAACCAAATTATATGTAAAAAAATATATATATGCACAATCACAGTTCAATTCTATTAAAACAGTGGGTTCAATATAGTTGACTCCTTGATAGTACTTTATGACCAATTTCTATATATCTAAACTTGTCATATGTGATTGGGAATAATTTGGAAACGGTTAAATCATCAACATGAATTCACTTTCACGTGAATAGTCGTGTACAACTGACCAAAAAGGTAGATAAAAAAAAAAACAAAAACGATGATCAATCTTCCCATTTTAAGAGAGTGCGGAGGCAAAAATAAAAACCAGCCAGCCAACTCCCAAAAAAATCTTTTTTTTTCACATCCTTTTCTTTTTCTTTTTCTTTTTCTTTCTCAAACTCAACACAACAAACAAAGGTAAGTGAATATTTAATCATATTTTTTTGTTAACAATCAATCAACATACAAGTATAGAAACATTGTAAGTTGAACAATTTTTCACCTTTATTTATAAGAATACATATATAACTTGAATATTTAAAAGAAAAAAGTTCAGGTTTTCATTTTTTTTTTTTGATATTAATTAGAGATTTTTTTTAACTTGAAATACCAAAGAGAAAATTAAAGTCTCAAATAGATTTGTATAATTCAATACATAGTGTTTATTTTTAATCTTTTTGTTTAGTTTTATACAAATCAATATAAACTATAAAACAAATAAACAATATTACACAATCAGACACACTAGTTCCCCAAGAGAGTATATATACATATAAATTTATATCATCATTTCAATTCCCTATCGTCCCCAAAATTATATAAATTTAATACTATTTTCATTAGTTTAGTATATATTACTATATAAAAAGAAATCAAATTTCACAATGTCACATAACGATGAAGATGAAGCTCTTTTCGAAGATCTTTATAGTGATGACGAACAATCAGCTTCAAAGTCAGAAGTAAAACAAACCGAACAAACCCCCAATGAATCTGCTCCAGAGCACGAAGAAACCCAAGAGCAAACCAATGCTTCAATTCCTGATGCTACCAAGGGACCTCCTGAAACTACGGCTCAAGAGACTACCCAAACCCAAGATGAATCTCAAGCTCTGCAGCCACAAGAGCAAGAACAGCAACCACAACAAGAAACCGAACCATCACAACAACAAGAGTCCGAACAAGCAGGACAACAAGGTGCTTTTAATGCTGCTGCTCCACTTCAACAAGCTTACCCTGGAAATATGCCAACTCCTCCACAATTTGATCCAAGTCAATATGCTGCATATCAACAACAATTTTCTGGAATGCCAGCTTTACCACCAGTCCCAGGTCAGGGCTTCCCCAATGCAATGCCTCCAGTTCCACCTGCCCCTCAATCTCAATCACAACATGAACCATCTCAAATTGGCAAAGATAGCGGGAAAATGTTCATTGGTGGTCTTAATTGGGATACAACCGAAGAAGGTTTAGTTGAATACTTTTCAAAATTTGGTGAGGTCGCCGATTATACAATTATGAAAGACAGTTCCACCGGTAGATCTAGAGGGTTTGGTTTCTTAACTTTTAAAGATCCAAGATCTGTCGATGAAGTTATAAAAACAGATCATATTTTAGACGGTAAATTAATTGATCCAAAAAGAGCTATTGCCAGAGAAGAACAGGATAGAGTTGGAAAGATTTTTGTTGGTGGTATTGATCCAATGGTCAACGAAAAAGAATTCTACGACTTTTTTGCTCAATATGGTAGTATTATTGACGCACAATTAATGATTGATAAAGATACTGGTAGATCAAGAGGGTTTGGATTTATCACATACGATTCACCAGAAGCAGTTGATAGAGTTACTGTTAATAAGTATTTATCTTTAAAAGGAAAAGCAATGGAAGTAAAGCGCGCGGAACCTAGAGGACAACATCAACAAAATGTAATGATGCAGCAACAACAGCAACAGCAACAAAACTATTATAACCAATATGGAGGAGCTTATGGTCAAATGTATCCTCAAGCTGCTGCAAGTGGCATGTATGGACAACAAGTCAACCCTGCTATGAATCAAGAATATATGAGATATTATCAGTGGTTTATGTATCAACAGGCTCAACAAGCAGCAGCTGCGGCAGCTGCCACTACTGCTGGTCAATCACCTACTACGGCTGAAAGTCAACCTGCTCAACCTTTGAATCCTCAACAACAGGCTAATGATCCTGAACCTGAGCCTCAGCCTGATCATAATGAAGAGAGATCAAGCAATGACTATGAAGAAAATCCTCATCGTGACCAAAGAAGATTGAACTTACCCAAAGGACCTAAGAGATCTTTCCATAATTCGTCTGGCCCAAGAGGAAGAGGGGGTTATCATAGAAGAGGAAGAGGTTATCACCCATATAGTAGAGGTGGCAGAAGGTAAAACATTCTATATAATTAACTGTATTTAGTATTCTAATTTTTTTTCAAAAATGTGTTCTTCTATTAAAAAATACAACATATTATTAAGCATATATCCTCATCTCTTCTTACTTGGTCGAGCATTCTTTGCTCTTCTCTTCTCCTTAAGCAATCTAGCTTTTCTAATTTGTTCAGTAGATTTAAGTTCTTGTTGTTGACCAGCTTTATTATAACCTTTAACCCTCATACCCGAATCAACTGCCTTTTCAACTTTCTTCTTTTGTTTATGATAATCGTCTCTATATTTATCAGGAAGTCTTGGCGCTTGTTGCTTCTTATGTTTGAATCGCTTGTTATCTTCATTGTTATCATTGCCGACCGAACTAGTAGGTTTAAGATTTCTTTGTTTTCTCCATTCATCAAATTTACCAGATTTGAAAGTGGCTGGAATTCTATTACCACTCTCACCAATAATATATTTTTTATCAGTTGAAGTAGAGTTGATATATTTACCCTTCTTCTTATCCCATTGCATAATCTGTTTGCTTTTCTGAGTGGTATCATCATTATTCAAATCAAAAGTAGCAGCTTGTGCCTCATTCGCAAATGACGACGAAAGTGATAATTGTTGATCTTGAATAACTGAAGCTGGTGCATAATGACTAAGGAAAAATTGTGGATCACGATATGACTTCTTAGTTGTAATCTTATCAGCATCTTCAAAAATATCCTGTAATTCATTTTCATCAGCTTGATAACCTTTAAATTCACCTTCTTCATGTAAGATTTCATCTTCAATACCATGTGTCAAACCTGCCAATCTTTCCTTTTGTAATAATTCACGACGTTCTTTTGCCTTACGTTGAATAGGAGCTAATTGGCGTCTTCTTCTATTCATGAATTCCACAAGACTGTTTTCATCTTTATCATTTCCCTTTTTGTTAAATTCAAATACAGTCTCTTTGACATTTCTGTTTTGTAATTTAGCTAAAAGATCCAATTTTTGTTTTTCAAGGTTTGGCCCAAATAATAAATGTTGTTCGTCCCATGAACCAGTATCCATAATTTCTTTACTTCTTTTAAGAGATTCTTGAGACGCGGCTTGTCTTGTTCTATGATATAATTTCTCTCCCTTGGCTGCAACATCTTTCAATACCTTTAACTCATAGTCATTTCTTAACAAATTTTCATATAATTCTTGGAATGTTTCTAAATCAAGCCTAGGAATCGATCCGACGACCAATCTTTCGGCATAATTAACTTTGGGTTCTACATATGCATCACCTTGTTTCTTCTTTAATACTTCACATTTAGATTCATGCATCGATGTTAATAACACTTTTCTTCCCAAAAACAATTCCAAATCCAACAAATATGGTAATTCCTTTTCATTGACAATAGAATATGCCCAACCTTTGTTACCCGCTCTTGCAGTTCTACCAACTCTATGAATGAAAATCTTCGAAGAACCAGGTAAGGTGAAGTTGATAACATTTGCCAAAACGGGAATATCAATACCTCTAGCCGCAACATCAGTGACTACTAAAATATGAGTTAGACCAATTCTAAATTGATAAAGTTGATGTTTTCTAGCGTGTTGGTCCAAAGTACCATAGATATACGAGACTAAATACCCTGCATCTCTTAACAATCTAGTAACATATTCAACATGATGCTTTGTGGGAACGAAAACGATGGTGGAGTGTTCGGAAGGTAATTGATTTGCTGATGGCATTCTTTCCTTCTTGAATTTGAATTTACGCTTTTTCCCTTTATTTTCTTCTTCTTCTTCATCTGATTCTACCAGCCTTTTATCCATATCTTTCAACTTTTTAAGTTGTTCAGGTGAACCTAGTGGCATTTTGACAACTTCTTGTAATATATATAGCAAATTGGCCTCTCTTTCATTCTTTTTAGTGGTAAAGTATGCCATTTGCAATTGATCTGATATTTTACTTTCAGCATCCAATCTCACTAAGACAGGATTTGTCAATCCAGCTTTGGCAAAGTCAACCAATGATCTAGGCAACGTTGCAGAAAACAAAAGGGATTGTCTATTAGCTGGTAATGCCGCTAATAATTCATTTAATTGTGGAGCAAATCCCATTTCGAATAATCTGTCAGCTTCATCAAAAACAATATACTGAACACTCATCAAGTCATAATCCATTTCAACTTTTAAATGCAAGAATCTACCAGGTGTACATACAATAATATCTGGTTTTGTCATCATTTTGGAAAAGTCTTCCTCTAATGAATCACCACCAATCAAGACAATAGATTGTAAATTGGTTCCATAACTGAATTCTTTGACCTGTTTATACGTTTGTAAAGCCAATTCTCTTGAAGGAGATAAAACGATAGCACGAACACCACTGGTCAGTCTCAGTTTTAGAGTTTCAACCAATGGTAATGTAAACGCAGCAGTTTTCCCTGACCCGGTACGTGCCATTCCCACTACATCTCGACTTTCCATAATCAACGGAATAGTTTTTCTTTGAATAGGAGTAGGCTGTCTATATCCCTTCTTGGAAATATTTGTCAATAAAAATTTCGAAAATCCAAAGGAAGCAAATGAACCAGCTTTAGCCTTCTTGGCTGCAGGATTATTTGCAAGGAAATATGAAGTTAATTTATTGTCATCAGCTTCTTCATCTTCTCCATCTGATAATTCAAGCGATGGAAATGCAGTAGTAGCATTTATTTTTGCTTTCTTCTTAGGTGGGGCATTTGATTCCTCTCGATCTTCATCATTGTCATCCAGATATTCAATCTCATCCTGAACCTCTTGTTCTGAAGTAGAATCTTCAGAACTTGAGGAGAAGTCCTCATCTTCTTCCCTTAAAGCAAGAGATCCAGCAATATCAAATCCTTCGTCGTCTGACATACTGCTATGTGTGATACGAATATATTAATTAAAAATGGGTGAATGAGAATCTCATCTCATCCTAAAAGTTAAAAAAAATTATGTCGCGCTCAGAAATGTCTCTCCATTAAGGATCTTACTAGATGCGACATATGCCATCAACCGAAGTGTGCTTAGAACCAATTAGACAAACGAATGAACTAGAATCTATTATATATTTAAGATGATTTCATTTAAAGACTTACATTGTTAAATAATATACAGTTTTTGAAAACAGTTTTTTGTCAGATAACCAGTTGTTAATAACTGCAAAAAAAACGTGGGTGGTCAAGGGAATTCAGTGCAATTGGCGCTTGCTTTTAGAATCTATCTATACATGGATAACGGACACACAAAGCGAGAATGTCTTCATAGAACATTAACCAACCTATCACCTTAAAACTGTTGTTTAGATTAGCTAAAAACGCACAATATGCACAGAATATGGAGTCACTAATTCATTTATATTTTCATAATCAATTTGCACCAAGATTGTACGTTAAGATTAGCTTCGCCACCAACAAGGACCCGGGGTTTCAAAATGATGCTCATTGTTAATGACCTTTCCAACCAGAAAGTAAGATTATTACAAGTGTGTGTATTGAATCTTAACATTTTCACAAAATGGAAGCAATTTGAAGGTCTTCATCTTCTAAAAATCAGGCTTACATTGCACTTTCTTGGGTTGCACAGTAGTATACCTGAATAACTATTGTCTTAACACCGGAATAACAAAGAGTTGCTTTGCTCATTCTTTATGATTTGAATCTAAGGGCACCAGGATGTTGGAGCTTAGTCCAAAACCATTCAACACTTCTTATGGAATGGTTCGCAAGCAAAAGAAACAAGAAAAATAGATGTTGCATAAAAAATTAAAATACTCGTAAATGCTGAGAAAGTGAATGTACACAAAACTGGATGTAGCATATTAAGAACAAAGAAAGAAGAAACATATTGTCTATAAATTATTTTAGAGTTGTCACCTCAGTGGCTTGAATAGGTAACACTCACAACAACGCTTTGTAATTTCTTTACAAACGGCGCAGCGTCTTCCTTGGCACGGGTTTAAAAGGAACTGGGCTGCTTGGCACCTAGGTTAAAGAAATAAAGAAGAATAGAACTTTTGAAGTTTTCTTTTGTTTCTAGAGGGAATATTAACCGATTCCATTTACTTTTTGTGGAACAGGGGACTCCGGGAAATGTAATGCCATGCTCGGCATGTTACGTAGCTTTCATATTTCCATTTCCTTCACTGCGCACGGTTCTGTAACTCCCGCGCCTTCTTGAGAGAAAAAAAATAAAGTTTCTCGTTCGGTTCGCACGATGCCTTGCCGATATGTGCTTTAAAAAAAGAAAAAAATTCTACATGGTGTCTCGCCCCACAAGTGTGCATTGCATTCAGGGCAACCGAGAAGCTTTTCATAAATGAAATTTTATGCAGACCCAATTTTTCAAGGTTTTTTGCATCAGGAATTGCCCTAAAATAGTTCAATTAATGTTGAAAGATCTCCAAGCAATAAGAACGCGTGGAACTTTGGGTAAGTGAAAGCGCGTGGCGGGGCATTTGATTCTTTTGTTTCTTGAAAAGTATAAAAGTCGACTCCTCAAACTATGATTACACTCAATTTTTCTAGATTTTTTAATACACTAAAATCCAACATACTATTTATTGATTGACAACATAGCTAATACAGAGATACACGAGAGGTTGCAATCTATGAAATTTCCAGTTTCTCTTTATTTTCGAATTTCTAATTGACACTATTTGAAGTCTAATTTCAGATCTATTTTGGTGCAAGAAACGAAACGAAATTGGGCGACGATTCACATACGTGCACAAGAAAAGTTTTTCGCCACTGCTTTTGATACAGCTTGGTTGCATGGCTACTTTATTGAAGGAGAATTATTCAATGATCACATTTATGTTTATTACATAGCGCGAGCCGGTCCAAAAACTAGCTTTCAGAGAAATAGATAATATTTTGCCTACAAATTACAAGGGAGTGGCAGTCAAAGAAGAATATTTCTTAATTCTGACTATCGACAGCAGATGTAAAGGGTTTGCGTAAATCTATATAAGTCTAATCGTCCTCGAGTAGAATTCGAGCTTCTCCAAACAACTGGAATACGGCCAAGATCAACAGGAAGAAATGATCTAAGCGAGAATTTAAGCAAAGAGCACAAACTAATACTAATCAAGAGTGTCATTCGGTTATATATTTAACGAATGAATAAAAGTAATTAGAATAAAATGAAACAGTGGAAATCGTTCAGGATCTAGCTGCCTTCATGAAGAAAAGCATTAAGAAATACAAAATCAGAATTGGCTTTTTCATAGACTTTTCGTTTGTGGCGTAAATCTGAGGAGGAAAATTTAGCAGCTGCATGCAAGAGGGGGGTTAAACTTACAATTAGGTTTAATCTAAAATAACGGCATTCCCATTTCTGCTTCTATATGTTAGCATCTTCTTCACAACTAGTAATCACAAAGAATTCATCCTTTCCATAAAACACCCAAAGTGGTTCAGTTATGGGCAAAAATCCCGAAATGCATTTTATTAAAAAATATTTTGTTGGAAGATTTTCGGATCTTTCGTTTAACCGGGCTAAAAAGGTTTTTTTTCCAGGACACAAAACTTCACCGTAAAAAATATTGGTAACATGAAATATTTATTTTTTATTCTTATTATTCTTTATTGTTCAAGTGTTTCATTCCATTTGTATAATAATGTTTATTATTTTCAGTTATCTAATTTTCAATTAAAAAATTTAATGCAGACACCCAACAAAATTTTTCGCAGTACCATATAAGCTTTTTCTTTTATTGAATGGCTCCCCCACCACTGTACAAAAGTGAAAATAAAAGAATTAATTTTTTTCCCATTGTTTTTTTTTCTTTCAGCCACAGGGTTAACTTTTTATTTTTTTTTCTTGTGATGGTGAAAAAATAAAGTTTTTTAGATCCCTTCATTTTTTTAGGGAGGGATCGCTTCACACTTATTGCTCCGCTTTCTTTGCTCGCCCATTTTTTTTAATATTTTCTAGAAAACATTTGATCACTAATATCTCCATTTTAGCACTATAAAGGGGGGTAAAAAAATAGATAAACCTCTCTATAATTAATACGAACATTATTGGGGCTATTTACATAACTTTATGGAAGTTTAATGGTTGAGTGATTCTATTTTTGAAATATCATGTCAGTGACATCAGATACAAAAACTTCCCAAAGCGACTTTTCGCTAAAATTCTGACAGGCTAGGAATTTACATATTTTTGTTTGTTTGTGTCGTTTGTCGTTTAAGATGTGACAATTTTGATGTATCGTAATTTTCTAAGCGCATCAAAGAAAAAAAATAATGCAACAATTCATCGATTTAATAAAAAAATTTTTTTAGAAGGGTGAAAATTAAATAATATTATGCAAACAATCAACACCTTTTTCATTTAAGAAAAAAACACCAATTACAATAACATAGATGCTGTTTGCCAATAGGGTCATCACATTCTTTCCGCGTTAAGCTCCACAAAAAGCCACTTTACAGACATTACTAAAAGTGGTTAACTTAAAGTGTTATAAGATCACCATGTTACCATTATCCGATTTATTAAATCGTTCCAACGTGTATTGAATTAATGTTATTATAATCTAAAATATTTTTTTTGCTGGACAAGGAGCCAAAACAATCGCAATGGTAATTATGTTTCACATGACCTAAGCTATTCTGTCACCCCCTAAATAGAGGCGATGAAAATACAGCTCCTCATGTATTCTGTTTCGGTTCTTTTTAAACTGGTCAAGAAACTCACCAAGGAGACGAAATTGTGCCTCACATTATGAAGAGGGGTATGGCAACAAAAAAATAGAAAAACTTCAAAGGCATATGCTTGGTAGGGGTAATTCTCTATTGAAAATATTTTGTTTCATTTCTGATTTACGCTTGCTTTTTTTTTCCTGTTCGTTTGTTTAGGCTACCGAGAAAAGTCATTCTTCTCTTAGCAACAAAAAAAATATTTCTTTCGTTCTAGATCCTTTTTGAAGTTGAGAGGATTGTTTAGATTGTTTTGGGGGTGTCGGTACACTGCGCCATATTTTCTCAGTAGGGTCTTTGGTTCGGATACCTTCTCCTCCGCATGTTTGAGCATTTGGTTCACCTTACAGGTGAATAATTCTTGAACTGTCATTTGGGCAGCATCTTGCCTAAGAATACATCCCCTGTAATTTCTTTTTCCGTTGGCTAATTTCTTTGATTTTGTGCCAATGTGTCCGTGGTAAATATTTTATTTTTAAGCACCATCTCCGCCTCATTCATTATTCTTTTTCGTTTGACAAGCTAGCATAGGGGTCGAGCGCAAATAGCATGGGTTGTTTTCTGTGATAATAGAGAATGTAGAACCACCCAAGCACCTCTTTGTTTTTTTTATCTAGCCCATTCTTTAAAATTCCTCTCGAAACAAACAAAAAAGGAAATCACTAAATTTCCCCTTTCTTACTCTAGCGCAATCTAATTTGAGTCGTTGCGGCAATTCTACCCGAAAACAAAAAACGCAAGCATAATATGGAAACCGTATTCGAGGAATTCTAGCATCTCTTTTATTTGCACTTACAACGTGTATTTACTATATCAAACAAAACATCTCTTTATATAGTTTGTCCCTTCTATGTGGATATATTTCCACGAATTATCGTCGGTGATACGACAGAAATAAATAATACTAATGCCATGAAAACGTTTCTATGAAAACACGGACAAAAATATATAAAGCCCCCCACCCCCCCCCCCCCCCCCCCCCCCCCCACACACACACACTGAATCAAGCAAGGCAATAGGGGCTTTCCCTTTAGATCCAACCCTGGGGTAAGAGGGAGGAGTCAATAGTCCAAGAAATATAAGCTATATTACATCTTTTAATGACCTTTAATGATCGCTTCGATTTGAGTAATGCGCGTAAAGTTACCCCGAAAAATAAAATAGAACATTAATCAAATACGAATTTTTTGAACACATCCGACAGAGCCCAGGTAATTTTTTTTCTCTGATACATTCAGTTAATTGGGTTCTAAATCGTATACAGAACTTGAGAAAGAGCCTAAAAGAAAATAAGAAAAAATCTCCATCAAAAATATTATTACCTATGGCATAAATCACCAAGTGAATATAGAGATCATGTCATAAGTAACGTTTCGTTTGTAATGTCTACTATGTTGTCATGGCCAACAGGATATCATAATTAAAGATCTATTCTGGTAAAAAAACGACTATTGCTGTTATGCAGTCGCCAAAACCAGGAATTTCATAATAGAAAATTTAAGCTTTCTTAGCCTACTATCGCTGTTGTAATTGTTTATTTTCTAGGCTAGTGAAATTTACCTTCCATCGAAGTTTAATCAGCCAAAGTAAAATTCCCAACCGATGATATCAATAATTACCGAGAATTAAACTATCAAGAAGACTTAATTAACCGTTGTACTACTTTACATCTTAGAGTGGAACCAATTTAACTCTCTCCTTCCGTGCTCTTAACTCCGATTAATCCAACAAACTGGGTACTATTGGCGAAAGTACCCGTTGTTGCATTGGATCGAATCATTTGCACCATGACATTAACTTATCAGAACCGTTTGAGGCTTGTATGCTGAAATAATTGATTTTAAAGCTCATATGCAGCCATGCTGCTTATCATAGAATGTTGAATTGGAGAAATTTACTTGAAAAAAAAAATTCCCTCAAAATAATAACCTGGGTGTCAACCCAATTATAATTACGGCTACTGCAATAAAAAAAAGTCAATTGTATGATACAAAAAAAAGCCACTCAGATATTTTTTCACCAAATAAATTCTTTTATTTTTTTCGCCCAAAACTTTTGAGAAAATAACCTTTTATTTTTCTGATTGCTTTTGTAATTATTTTTAAGCTCATGATGCATGCATATAAATTCGCAAAGAAATAAAATATTTTTTTCGATTTGTTATATCTAGATGCATTATTTCTAACTTTCATTATTTTTTTCATGACTTTGAGGATTTTTATTGCAAAACTAAGTATAAAAGATTAGCATTATTTCCATTCATTGGAATTTAGTTTTAAATACTAATCTCCTAACAAAATTTTCGATTCTTGGTTTTCACCCTATAACTACACCAGTTTATCAAAAAATTTCCTGAAAATCGCTCAGTATATCTCTGACATGGGTATAAGTGTAATCCAGCTTTTGGCTTGTTCTTACAACTTTCCTGTGTGTCTAGATAGAATTTCCTGAATTTTGGGAATTTTTTGCAATTTGTATGGCAAAATGTTCAAATTTTTACCTTTCTCACATTTTTATTTAAGTATTTCAACCAATAAGAAAGCTA
>JAKTZT010000148.1:0-18808 GCA_030578955.1 Hemisphaericaspora insectamans | reverse complement strand
CCCCCGTATTATATATAACCCTCAAATATATGATATATTTTTTTTGTTAAATCGATAAATTGAATGTTCTCTATAAACCTAGTAACTATTTCAGTAAGTGGCCCAGCTTAGGAAATAAATTGGTCTTTTATAGAAGGCAATTAATATGAAGCGTATAATTCAAGTAACAATTCTATTTTGTTTAAATTGGTGTTGGACCCTGCCGTGGGAGATTTCCTCCTTCAAATTTAGATTAATCTGATCTTGCATTGCCAACGCTTGATCCAAATGAAAAGAAAATGACGCTTAGACTGCATTAGTAGTTTTACGACGCAATTCTTCCTCTTTTTCTAACTCTTGTTGTTCTATTATTTCTTGATCTCTCTTATATCGCATCAATTCTCGTTGTTTCCATGCCAGATATTCTTCTTGAGGATCAATATCATCAGTGTCATCTACTCCATCAAATTCATCCAATGTATCAGCAGCGACTTCAATCAGTTGTCTCTGTTCATTTTCCAACTTTGAAATTAAGACTTGTTTTTGTCGTTCTGCTATTGACTCCATGACTTTTGGGGGTTCTATTCTTTGTTTTTTCGAGATGAACATTGGTTTTTGGAATTGTTGTTGTCGTTCATCATCCGAGGAAGAAGAATCTGATGAGTCAGATGATTCATAAGATGTTGAGTTTTGGTTATCCGACATGTGTTGGTTTGTTGAGTCTTGTATTTATGACTCAAGGTTTCTTATTTATTTTTTTTTGATTGTTTTTTTGATTGGTTTTTTTTTTTGATTGATTCGTTGACATCGACTTCTCAATTGGGACCCAACAGAAATTCACCTTGTCTCCTTGTTGTTCAATAGGAGACAGAGATTGTTGGTAGTGGTAAACATTGTTCAACGAATTACTGGTGGATATAATAGCACATAAATAAAGAAAATGTAGGGGAGGGGGGTGTTCAAGTTCCGTCTCTTTGATGTAATTGACTCAGAGCATAATTATTAAAAAGTTGCACAATTGAAAAAAAAAACTCAGCATCAGAATAACCGAGGTTGCAAAAAAAAAAAAAGAAGCATCAGATTGTGTTTATTTTGAAAATACATAATCACTGTACAAAAAACGCCTATCTATAATCCAAATCACCCTATATTAATTGATTTCAAAAAAAAAAGAGCATTCTCAAAATGTCATGACAACTATCCTTGGCTACTAAAAGACATCATTAAATAGTTTTTTATTGACGGTGTAAAAGATGAAATTTTCTATTTGATTTAATTCATTTAACCGAACCGTCACACACAAATGTCGTATAATTTAAAAACCCATTAAAATTTTTTCGTGTATTGAAAAATTCAAACACGCGCTCTACATTAAATTGTTTACGTAATATTTTCTTTTTTCTTTTTTTGCTAAAATTTTTTTTTTTTTTTTTGAAATTTCTTTCTTTTTTTTTAAATAAAACACTCATTTTAAATTGAAGAAGAATTTTACCCGTACCATCCTACCACCACAGCCTCAAGACCCTTAGTTTATCAAAGTATTCTATTTGTCACACTGAAACTTTCTTTCTTCTTTGGCTTTGCTAATAATAACTTAAACCCTCGTTTTACACTCGCTATTTTTTTTTTGATTTTGTTTATTTGAAGAAAACATTGACTTGGATCATATAACAAAAGGCTTCTTCAAACAATGACTACTACTGCAGCTGCTACTACTTCATTTCCGATTCCTACATGGGATGTTCCATTTGGAATTAAATTATGGCCAATATTTGATGATTTGGTTTCTTCATTAACTCATTATAAATTTATTCCATCTCAGTTTGCATTTAATAGTTCTTTACCATTTGGTACTTTCCCCCCAGTTGCTGCTGCTATTACTACTTATTATGTTGTTATCTTTGGTGGTGATTATATCTTTAAGAAATTTCAAATTAAACCATTTGTTTTGAATGGTTTATTCCAAATTCACAACATATTCTTGACCACTTTATCCTTAACTTTATTGGTACTCATGGTTGAACAATTAATCCCCATGATTTATCATAATGGTTTATATTATGCTATTTGTCATCCAAATGCTTGGACTCAAGAACTAGTTTGTTTATACTACTTGAATTACATAACCAAATTTTGTGAATTTTTTGATACATTATTTTTGGTAGTTAAACAAAAGAAATTAACCTTTTTACATACTTATCATCATGGTGCCACTGCCTTGTTATGTTATACTCAATTAAATGGTATCACTCCTATTTCTTGGGTTCCAATCGCTCTTAATTTGGGAGTACATGTTGTTATGTATTGGTACTATTTCCTTGCTGCTAGAGGTATTAGAGTTTGGTGGAAAGAATGGGTTACTCGTTTCCAAATTATTCAATTTATTTTGGATTTAGGATTTGTTTATTTTGCAACTTATCAAAAAATTGTATTTAATTATTTCCAAAACTATTTAGATATCTTACCTCATTGCGGTGATTGTGCTGGTACTATGCTTGCTGCTTATTCAGGATGCGGTATTTTATCATCTTATTTGGTTTTATTCATTGCTTTCTATATTGATGTCTATAGAAGAAAAGGTTCCAAGAAGGCTAAAAGGGTCAAATCAGTTAAGGGTGGTGTTGCTGCTCAAGTCAATGAATACGTCTACGTATCTGGTGTTGAAAAATCTCCATCTCCTAAACCACAAGGTTTAAAAACAAGAAAGGTATAAACCAATAAAAAAAGACAAAAACAAAAACAAGAATACACACTAGCATATAAAATACGACATTTCCAGATTTAATTGAACAATTTTTGCATTCAATCGGTTAATTATTAATAGGTTTTTTGTACATTTAGAAGAAGTTCTCTCTCCCGATTTATCTGTAAATTTTATGTAATTAATTACATTTTCTATTAATTCATTTTTAATTATAATAATACATTTTTATCACTTATAACCATAATATTGGTCCTCTTTATCTAAAGTTTTAAACACTTCTTCAAAAGTGGGAATACCTTCAGCAGCGCCGCGTTTTTGTATTGCCAAAGCACTGGCTGCTGTAGCAAACCTCACGGCATATCCAAGTTCCATATCCTGAGCCAACATCAGAATAACTCCTCCAAAAAATGTATCTCCAGCTCCAGTCGTATCAACAACATTAGAGATTCTCCTTGCTGGTTCAAACAACGGTTCATTGAGGCTAACGTATACTACTCCTTTACTTCCCAAGGTTATGATAACAAAATGGCCAAGATCATCTGCTAATAATGATTTCAATTTATTTGCCAATTGCATAAAGCCTCTAACTTCATCTTGTTTAATCGATTCCAAATACAATGCCAATTCCTTTTGATCAATTACACATTTGGCAACATCAATTGCTTCACCTTCATTCACAATCAACATATCAATTTTCTTTAACATATCTAACTTAATTAAATCAGACCTAAATGGAGATGGATTATAACAAATTCTAACTTCTGGACGATTCTCTTTAATCCAATTGATTGAACGTATAGTATCAGGATACTCATTCTGTAGGATAACATAATCATTCGTAGAACCTGAACTAGGAAAATATGTTAGATATTGCTCATCAGTAGGATTTAATTGACCGTTAGCTCCTGGAGTTATTAATATCCTATTCTCCCCGGTTTGCTCTTCAACCAATATGGTAGCTACTCCAGATGGACACCCAGTCACAGTTTCGATCCACGTCACATCTACACCAGAATCAACTAGTGTTTGTTTAAGTTCTGTTCCGAATGAGTCGTCCCCTATTTTGCCTACCATTCTGATTTTGACGGTTGTCTGTTTCGGCGGTGTTAAACGAGCAACTGCAAGGGCTTCATTGAGTCCCTTACCTCCTGTATGGGTTTCGAAAGACGTCGCCTGGATCGTTTGGCCTGCCAATGGAACCACGGGTGTGTATGTTACTAAATCGTAGTTTAATGAACCTATAATTGTTATATTTGGCATTATCTGTTTGTTGCTTGAAGAGGTGTTGATTTTGATTTTCGAACAAAAATATTTTTCTAGGGGAATCGAAATTTTTGGACCATTAACGGTGAAACTAATAAACTATAAGAGCCTCCTACACAAAAACTTATTTTACAAATTCAAAAACAAAAAATGCATTGAATGACAAATTGTAACTCATATACACACTACACTATGACTAAGCCAACTTACCTTCTCTCTTTAATCTCATCTTTTCAGCGAAAGTCATTGTTTTCGGTGGAGCAGCGGCGGCGGCTGCAGCTGCTGCCTTGGCAGCAGCTTCTGCTTCTTCTTTTGCAGCAGCCTCGGCTCTTTGCTTGGCCAATTCAGCTTCCTTTTCTTGCTGAACCTTTAACTCTGCTTCCTTCTTCTTCCTGGCAGCTTCATCTGCGGCAGCTTTACGTTCTCTTTCCTTTCTAATCCTTAATTCCTCAATACGTTGACGCTTAACCTTTTCAATACGCTGTTTCTTGGCTTGTTCAAATCTTTCAGCGGCTTGCTTCTTTAATTCGGCAATCTTAACAGCGTTCTTAGCGTCGATATCAGATTTGAATTTGGTGTAATCTGGAACAATACGTTGTAAACGATCTCTTAAAGCAATTGCATCATCATATTCCTTCTTGGCACGAGCGATTTTACGGTTCTTAATAGTTTCATAATCGGCAAGTTCTTGCTTCTTTTGCTCTTCGGCGTCTTTTTCCAAATAATGTAATTCAAATCTTCTGAAGGCTCTTTCCAAATGATCAGCCTTCTTAGAAACAGTTTTCAATTTGTCTTCTAATTCCTTTTTATCCTTGTTCAATTGTTCGAGCTGCATAGCTTGCAATTTATCAGTATCTATTTCATCCAAGTTTTCTAAATCAACCTTAATAATACCTTTTGCATTGATCATTTCAGCAAGTTTTCTCTTTTCGTTTTGTTGAATCAACTTTCTTTCCTTTTCTAATTTTTCCAATTTCTTACGTTCTGCATCAGCAGCAAGTCTTTCTTGTTCAGCCTTTTGTTCAGCGACAAGCTTTTCATGTCTTAATCTAGCAAGTCTTTCTTCTTCTTCACGTCTACGTTTTTCAGCATTTGCTTTACGTTCTTCCAAAATCTTCACTCTATCAGCAAGTGATTGCTGTTCTTGGACAATACTGGCCACGGCGTGTTGTAACGCAAGTTCTCTTGCTTGTTGAAGACGTGATTCATAACTTGGATCAATAATCTTGACGGATTCTGATAATGTAGCAGCCAATCTTGAGATTTGGGCACGGATTAATTCAGCTGGAGAAACTTGTAATTTTTCAATGGCGACGAATTCTTCGATTGGTTCTTCTAATATGTTAGATTTGAAGGAAACAACACCAGTTTCATGATCAATGATCAATGAAACGTGACCATCCTTAACAGCGTTGACAATCAATTCTTCAACTTCTAATTCAGATAAAGTAAATTCTAAATCTGGGAAAATACACAAGGAAACGAGGAAATCCAATTTAACAGTTTCATAAACTTGAGATACTTGTTGGAAGATTCTAATGCAGATAACTTCAGTCAAAGTTGGGATATAGTGCTTGAAGTCCTTGTCGTCTTGAATAGTCTTGAAAACGGAATAAACTTGATCTTTAATAGCTAATGGATGGAAATCGCCACCTTCCAATAATTGGAATAAGGTTTTGATTGATTCGTCAGCAAAGTCCAATATAGATTTGGAAACAATAGACTTGATTAATCCTTCTCTAGTTGGGACACGGTTCAAGTTCAATAATGAAGATAACTTGGAATTCTTTGTTTTGAATTCATCTACATCACCATGAGGAACTTTTTGTGGAATAGCTAAAGTAGATAACACTAATATAGATGCATAACGTTTCAATTCTTCATCAGTAGCTAACGGGGATTGAGAGTACAAGTTGAAAAACTTGTTCCAAGCAGCAGCATGGAATAAAGAATTGTCCGAAACAGCAAAGATACGAGCCAAATTTTCATAATAGTTAGCCATCATACTTGGCTTTGGAGCCTTCTTGGACGCAGTGACTAAACTGTGAACATCATCAACTGATCTGAATGACTCTTGCCATAATTCTAATCTAACAGCAATGTTCAATTGAGAGAATCGTTGATCCAAATAACGTTGAACGGTTTCAGAATCAGATAAGTCAATAGCATTAGCAGTAGCGGTTGGCCTTGTTTGAGTAGTAATGGTTTGTATATGTGTTCTTAATAATTCACACAATCTTCTAAATTCAGCCTTTCTGTTGAAGTTCAAACAAAATTTGAAAGCTTGGTTGACGATAGCAGAATAAGTTACTTCCAATTTAGAATTGTTTTTCAAAATATCCAAAACGGCTCTAAAAGCTTCCCAGAGGAATCTCAACCATGGAGTGACCAATGCACGTTCAGTTCTATCGGCAGAGTCGGTATTAGAAACAGCACTTAAAAGAATGGATTCTGGGGTTTGAGCAACCTCTAAATCATCTTCTTCACCTTGATCGATCTTAATATCAGCCTTAGCTTGAGCTTCATCTAATTTCTTTTCAGAGAATTCAATAAATTTGGTGACAATAGTTTGAACTGACTCTAAACCACCTTCTGATAATTGGACATTCTTCTTATATTGATGTAATGCATCCTTGGCTAATCTAGCTTTACGTAAATCAACGGCCAATTCGATGAGTAAAAGAGCAATAGGTTGTAAATCTTCAACTTGTAAATAACGAATACGTTTGGAAGTGATCAAATCATAAACAGTATCTAAAGCAGCTTCTCTCTCACCAACAGCAATCAAATCTTCAGCACGTTTTAAAACGTTTTCTGGACGAAAGACATGAGTCTTACGTGGTGGGGCCATTGTGTGTATATTGGTGATATCTGCTATCTCTTTTCTTTATGTGTGTAAATACGCTCATGCATTTCTTCTGGTGAAAAAAATTTTTCACTTCGAAAAAAATTTTGATGAGAGGTGGTGGTCGTGCAAGTGTGATCAAAATATAAAACGACTTATTTACTTAATTGCTTACTTACGAACCCTCCAGATTTCTCTATTTACTATGATGTTTCTAAATAGTTATATTAATAATAATGTACATTTGTAAGAGTATGAAATATATCCTATTGAGGTGCTGGGAAACTTTCTTGCATTTCAACTACTGATTTTGCCAAATTACCCTTATCAATCAAAATCAAACTTAATTTGGGGTCAATGCCATATTCAGTGAACACTCTTCTAGAGTCAGTCACTTGTTTCTTATGAATATAAGAGAAAACACCTCTATAAGAAGCATTTGCTTCCAATATCATATCTTCATAATGGAAATAATCTATTTCAATTTGTTTTGGTTCATTAGTAGCAATCTTCTTTTTCTTCAGTTTTTTGTCATCATCATCCTCTTGTTCAACTTCAGGATTCACCAATTGGTAAACTTTAGAGACAATCAAAAAGTAATCAAACTCATATTTTTCATGTGCATCGTCTGCCTTTTCCATTTCTTCTAGTAACATTCTATACATTGGTGGTACAACTTCAATTGGCATGTTAATCAATCTTTCACTTACAATTAATCCAACCTTCAATTGTTTACTATTACCATTGGTTGTCTTGATATCAGTCAATAACTTCTTTAATATTATATTGAATTCTGTTCTACCCCTTGTTTTATTAAGTACATAGTCAACTAATTTCTTAATGCTTGGTTTTGTTAAATTTTCAGTTAAATTTACCACTGATAATAATGCAAATGGATCACTTTCAACACCATCTGTTTTAATAGTAGTACCAACTGAACTCTTTGTTAAAATAAGATCGGCCAACCCAGAGATATCAAATTCGCTAGCATCATCCCCAAATAACTGACGAAGGAAATTCTTGGTGGCATGGAAATCAACATCGGGATTCAAATCAAAGAAATCGAAATCTACATTGATCATTTCTTCGTCTTGTTCTCCTTCTTGTCCTTCTTCGCCTTGTTCACTTTCTGAATCAGTTGAACTGACATCAATATCAGAAGCTTCTTCTTCTTCGACTCTTCTTTTACCCATTTATATGATGCTTTATGTGTCAATATAAGTTTATTCGATTGTATTGAATAAAAGTGTCAGAGATTTTTTTTTTTGTGATTTTGCGATGCTCTTCGATTCTTCTCCACTGGAACAACAACAAAAAAAACCATTTGCTCTACTAAAAAATGACCCCTTCTAAACAACAACTTCTCCAAGCAAATGTCAATTGTTCAAGGATATAGTTCTTCAAGCGATGATGGTGATGATGATGTCGCTGTTGACAATAGTAATCATAAACCCGAGTTAAACAAAATTGCACAACTATCTACCGAGCAGCAGCACATTTCATCCGATTTACCAGCAGTCAAGAAACAAAAGACGTTTGGTGGTGATTTCCAAAAGTTGCATTATGACGAATCGACCTTTTCCAGCAGTATACGAAGTACGACGTCCCATGACTCTCGTTTAAAAGCTAAACAATTGAAACAACAACGAAAGAAAAGAAGGAGAGCTGAGACGAGTGGGCCATGGGATAATTATTCATCTTCAGAGCAAGAATTTGAAATTATTGAATCTGACCGTGATCAAGAAGATGCGGGTCATAGTGTTTATGATCAATTACAATCAAACTATACTACGTTGTTGCCCAAGGAGACAACTAAGTTTGTTGGAGCTCAAGAAAAAGATTATCAAGGTAGAACTTATATGCACATTCCCCGAGATATAGAAATCGATCTAGCCAAAGAACCTGGTACACAAGAATGTTTCGTGCCGAAAAAGATTATACATACGTTTGAAGGGCATCCAAAAGGTACTAATAAACTTGTGTATTTCCCCAAATCAGGGCATTTACTATTATCTTGTGGGAATGATGGGAAAATAAAGCTTTGGAGTCTATATCCAAAGCGCGAATTACTAAGAATATATTTAGGGCATACACTGGCAGTCAAGGATATCACATTTAATAGCAAAGGTGACCAGTTCTTAAGTGTGGGATATGATAGGTTTGTACATTTATGGGATACAGAAACTGGTCAAATCAAAAAAACAATCCATTTGAATTCAATTCCAAATGTTGTCAAATTTAATCCCAATAATGAAGATGAATTCATAGTGGGGTTAAGCAACCATAAAATCATTCATTATGATATTAGTTCAATTACTTATCAAACTCCTATTCAAGTTTATGATCACCATCAAGGTGCAATCAATTCGTTAACTATACTAGAAAATAGATTTATGTCTACCGCAGATGATAAGACTGTAAGAATATGGGATTGGCAAATTAATATACCAATTAAAACCATTTCCGATCCAAGTCTACACTCAATGCCTTCTGCAGCAGTATACCCTGGAGGAAAATATATCGCATTACAAAGTATGGATAATTCAATTCGAGTAATCCATGGTTCAGGAAAATATAAATTCAATAAACGAAAATTATTTACTGGTCATCATTGTGCTGGATATGGGATTGAAATTGCAATTTCTCCTGATGGGAAAATTATTATGAGTGGCGATTCAAAAGGAAATGCATATTTCTGGGATTGGAAAACTACCAAAATTGTCAAAAAATTGAATGTCTCTGATAAACCGATTAGATGTATTGTTTTCCATCCTCAAGAAACAAGCAAAGTTGCAGTATCTGGATCTACTGGAGAGATCTATTATCTCGACTAATAAATAAAATAAAAATCTATTGTATTATTAAGTTTGTATAAAATGAATTAATCGACTATACAATTGTGCATTTCTCCGATTGATAGTCATTGGTCTTTTTTCTATACCTATGATAAAAATGATGCCACCTATGAGACTGTTGCTCATTAACAGTTAAGTCTGAATGACTAATCGGTGATTCCGATCCATGTATCTCCCCAAACGAATCCGTGGAATCTAATTTAGTACTAGGTGATCCTCTTTTAATTGCTCGTTTCCAAATAGAATCATCTGAATGAGATTTTAAATGTTCTGCCAAAACCGGCTCTTCAAAACTTTTCTTGGGCTTCCTTTCGCTTGGAACTGATGCTTTTCGCTTTCCAAAACTAATTTGGCGTTCTAAAGACGAATTACTCCATTGACTATTTCGTCTATATTGTGGACTTAACCTTACCATCGAGGGTCTTGAGCCTGGTTTCGCATCACATTCTTCCTCTTTATAATAATTCTTTTCTTCGTCTGGTACGTACCAATAATACTTATTTCTAATATCCACAAATTTGGGATCGTTTGGTAATACCTTGGGAAATGGTATGCTAGATGATGAACTATTGGTACTATTTATGTCTACTAATGGAACGTGATCATCTGATCCTAGGCTCAGTGCTTCAAGCTTAGATGCTAGTGGCGTCAATCCATGATCAGTCCAATAAGAATCTTTCGATCCTTTAGGAGGAACAAACGTTTTTGTATTTTCTCCAAAGGCTTCATCTTCTGTGGATACTAATCTGTAAAATAACATATACGGCCATTCAGTGCTAAAAATCTCCTTGAATGTCTTTTCAACGACGCGCGACTGCTTTTTCATATCATCATACAAGAGCCAAGTGGCATCGTATGCCGCATCGTCATTATCTAAAGTATCTTTTGTATACTTACGAACCACAGATACGAAATGTCCCAGGGAAATAGTTTTACCCCTATGGCAAATGGCACTTTCAAGAATAAGTTTATATGTTGCCGGCGGTCCATCCAAATCATCAGCAACGAATTTTGGTAAGCTAATAATTGGAGGTATTATGATACGCCTTTGGGACCGAGTAGCAGTTGAGTTCTTGTATTTATAACGTTTAAGGCAAAGAGGCAATATCGGTCTTCTATTTGCAAATTCTTTGGAATTCTTGGCAATGCTTTCAATATCTTGATCAGAACTCATAACATTATCATCTGTATAAAATGGTAACAATCTCAAGAACATCCAAGCTGGTAAAATCACCTCTCGAGTGTTGCCCTTTTTCTTATTAGTTTCGTTAAATGACCAAATTGATAATGTTGATGATCTAGCACGTATACTGGTTTTAAAAACATCTTCTGTCTTACTTGACCCAGAGGATAGGTAGATCTTGTCTTCGACATTCTCAACTAGTTGTAGAGAAGGCTTGCTGGCTTCTGTTTCTGTCCATGTTGAGGTTGAATTTTCCATAATTGGATGATGTGATAAATCAGAAATGCCAATGTGCATTAGTGATGCTCTTCTCTCGAGCTCTCGTTCTACACTTATTGAGTTGTTGAAATAATGTTCTAAGCACTCTTCTAATAAAATCAGGTCCTCTGAACTGTCCGTTTTTTGAGAGTCGCTGGTTTCACTATTCTCCATTTCAGTTGTTGGTTTATATTCACTGCTATCGGAAGATTCGGGGTCCAGATCTCTTAGAGTACGCATGCTGATATTCTCATTACTAGTAACAACGATGGAGTCTTTGTTAACGATACCATTCTTTTCGTTTGAAGTGATTATGTCGTTTCTTCCTTGAGCAACAGTTTCCTCAGATTGGTGGGAATTTGAATTTTTGATTTCATTGTTTGTTCTATAAGCAGTTTCAGTCGATTCATCAGGTATACTAACGAATAGGATTCGTTCTCTGGAGTATTTCTCATCGTCCTCTTTGTTGTATTTTCCTCCATGTTTGATGTCGATTTTGAATGTTAACAAAGGCATATTCAAAGTTTCGGTTAAAAATTCAAAAAGTGCAGCCGAATCCTGCTGTTTATGACTCATGGCTTCTTTGAAACCTAATCTTCGAAGTGACTCGCATAATCTGATTGTGAGATCGGTTGTTATCAAATTGCCAGATCTAATCAAACTAACATATAACCTCAAGAGTGCCAGCAATTTTTCTACTTCAGGATTGGATGTGTTTGGTATAAACAATATTGGTTCAAAGCTTTCCAAATTAGCAAACATGGAGAATAAAAGTGCGTCTAAATAGCACATAACATTATCCCAATTCTCTGCTCCTAAATATTGAATTACCCCTCCTAATTTATCCAAACTGGAATTCGTCAAAAATAAACCCAGGCTACTTAATTGAAAAAATCGTATCAAGTGGATTGTTTTAATTTGATCACCTTGAGTAAACGGCGATTTTAAACATGCTATTATCTGAAATGACGAAGGGACTGGCAATTTTAGATGATCAAAGTATTTTTGAATTGAGGCGACTTGTGGTGATTTCTCGGTGTATTTGGTTTCATTGAAGTGAGTATGTTTAATGACAGTATCTGTATCATTTTTCGCGTAGCTATCGATATACCATTGCCAATATGTGTCAGGAAAAATGGCATCTTTTCCATTGGAGGTATTTTTTATGCGTGAAAACCTCATAACAAAAATAAAGCAGCAATGGTTTGTGTGGTGGTTGATGGATCACTCTATGAAGGTATATCTAGCTACGCTTTATCGGTCTATTAAATATGGTTTGTGGAATAAATAAATATGTATCGGGGGGATCTTGATATGTTTTTTTTTGTTTTTACTGTTGTTTGTAGAAAGTCAGTAACCAAGTAAAAGGGGAAGGTTGTTGACTGATGTCAAATGTGTATGATTTTGTGTGTCTCACTAAAAATTTTACAGTTTAATTAATTATGTTTTTTTCTTTGGCATAATTTCTATGCCCAATTTTACAGGTTTCTAGAAACCCTTTTTAACTCTGATTATAATCAATGTTAAAGATCATCTTAGCTGTTGTTTAAGCATAGATGCATTTTTCTAGATTTAAAAGACACAGTTGGTGGTAATTTTTTAACCAGAAAACAAAGTTATTTTCATTCTTTAAACTATAAAATTGTAAGTTCTAATTAAGTTTCTATTTAAGCAATCCTCCCTCTGCAACCTTTTGCAAAAATTCTTGTCAAAAACTTTAATTAATTCCCTGTGATATTTAACTCTCTCATTCTGTTTAAGACATCATCAATTCTTTTATCCAAATTCCCCTTGATATAATCTTCTCTAGTTCTTGCATCTAATTTACGTTGGAATTCATCCAATTTGTGATAACTCTCGTTGAAAAATCTCAATTGGATCTTAACAAATGCTTCAAATGTTGGATCAAAGAAGGGAACTCTCAAGTTAATTAACTTGGGTAATTCAGTTTTTAACTGGTTATTCAAATTACGATATACCCGCTCAGCCTCATTCAAATCCCTTTGTGCATCACTTAATTTTGAATCATATGAAGCATCATTAACAATAGGTCTCTCTATTAATTTACGGACCTTGTTCTTCATAGAATCATAATCCAATTGTTTGTTGGCTCTCTTTTTAATGGCTTCATTGACCTCAAGATAATATGAATTAAACCTTGCAATTGGATTCAAAACTGTTTGATTATATGGATTTTCTAATTCTGTTATGCATTCGTCATTTAAACTCTTTAAAATCTGATAATATTCTTGTGAAAGGGATGACGATGATGATGTTGATCCTTGCTCTCTAGTTTCTTCTTCGGTATGGTTGTTACCGTTTGGTTCCAGGTTATTAAGTTTATTGGGTGTGGGATTTGTACCATAAAAAGAGCTCAATGCCTCTCCAATATTAATTTGTGAATTGGTCAATAATCTTAAAGACTCTAGATAAGAACGTAATTGTTTCTGTAGTTTTAATGAGTTCGATTCCATCAATCTATATCTTTTCTCTTCATATTCATATTCTTTATCTATTGTTTGATCAATTTTACCAGTTTTGAGCATAACTTGAGTTCCCGCTCTATTGATGGCTTTCTTTAGTCCCATCCAAGACATGATGATCAATTTTATTTAAGTCCGACTATTCAAAGGGTAAGGAGAATATATACTTAGGAAGTAATGCAGTCTGGGGAAGTGGATTTTTTTTTGTATAGAAATAGATAAAAGGATATTTCTAGCGGCGGCTATAACTTTTTTTTTTTACGAATTGAATTTTACGCGAGGTTTTTTTTAAAAAAAAAAATGCCCAGAGAACCGCCAAAATTACAAATAATTTAGAATAAATTAGTAATTAATCTTTGTCTTTTTTTTTTTAATTAATTCTCACTAGAAATAATTATTAGTATATGCAACACTAAATATAGAAATAATCTAATCTTCTAGAGTATATTTGACTGACACCAAAATATATAAATATATCTCATCTACCTTTTTTTTTGAATCTATCCTATATTGATTGTTATTATTCCTCTTTTTCTTTTTTTTTTTCTTGTATCTATTAGGGTGAAAACTATATAAATTTTATACTTTTAAAGTTGCAAAAAAAATAAATCATAAAAGTCATAAAATCATAAAACTCATTCTTGTTGATTATTCGTTAAGATATGGTTCTAAGTCCATTAAATCAAAACTAAAAATTGTATTAAATGTATCTGTTTGGTCTTGAGCACAACCGATGGTATTGGTGGCGTGTTGTCCATTATTTGCCAATCCCGAATTAAAATCTTGTGCTTGAGTCTTATTCGAGAGTGATGATGCATTTGGGTTAAATAAACTATGCATCATTTTAATAAACACATCATTCTCCAAAACATTAGGTTCCTCTTGAGCAACGTATTCTTCCCTTAATATTCTTTGGTCTTGAAGAGCTTGTTGAGGAGGATGTGGTGGTGTAATTTGATTCCCATTGTTTAGTACAAGATCCGATTCCTGTACCTCTTTCTTAATTTTTCTTTGCTTTCTTAAGGGTTCGTCATCCTTTTGCTTATCATTATCTAATTGAGAATATTCAACATTTGTATCCTTGCCGTTTTGCAATTCTTCTTTGAATCTTTTGGTTTTTTCTTCTAGCAATTTCAATGGTACCTTCGTTAATAACCAGACATTGGGTTTGAATAAATTCTTGGTAAAATCAATAAAGAATTCCAATTGTCTAAGATGTTTAAGTCTATTTCTTGGGTTATTGACAATATGGATGAATAAAGTTTTAGTTAGTAATATCATAACATATAATATAATAATATTCTTATGATGATTCATTTCTGATGGATTGGTTCTCCTTAAAATAACTTCAGTCTCTTCTACCATTTCAATGAAAAAATGAATATCCGATCCTATGGGCAATTGCAAAAATGGCTTATTCAAAATGAGCCAAATAAGATAAAAAGCAAATTTCATCAGATGGTCATCCGCTCCTATATCCCTTGATGTTAATGTCTCGAGGTTCCAGAATAATTCCTCTGGCAAATCATTTCTCCACTCTGCAATTTTGGAATTAAATTCACGCAATTGTGTGTATTTGATCACAAAGTGTGTTTTGAATTCTTCTGTATCTTTAAATGACATTGCTTCGTAAATCTTTGTAATCATAGGTTCAACCATCAGTAATAATTTGATAACTGGTTGTAACTTGGGGCTATTAAAAGTGTTCCTATAGATTGGATAATTAGGATCGTAGACTAACATTCTGGGTCTTCCAAAAATTAACCCAGCAAAATTATCAATAATAAAGCATCCCCAATATACTAAAGACTTGAAGTGATTCATCTCATCAGAAGAATCTTTGGAAAGATCGTTGAAGCCTAAATCAAACCCCATACGTATTGCCATCCCTGATAATTGCCATGTACTACTCAATTCTCCTCGATTCAATTCATATACTGCGTTACAAATAAGTGCAAATAACTTAGGATAACTGGATCTTTTAAAATTATCGAAAATGATCTGTTGCAGTTTATTATAATAGTATTCTGCATCATCGGGTTCATCAAGGTAAACAGAACCTATACAACTCAATGAATATATGAATTCTGCCGAAATATAATGACTATTTGGATATGTTAAAAATATATTGCTTAAGATTTCGCGATCATTTGCATGCTTGCAAGTTGCATCATAAAGTTCTCTGAATCGATCTTGAACTAATATATAACAAAAGATCTGACGATCCAAAAACTCTAGAGCTATATCTACCAAATTCCTAACTCTAGGTGATGTCATTTCTTGAAGGTTAACATGTGCAGATTCAAAGATTTCTTTAGAAAGATCTAGATTTCCATTATCGAACTGTTTCTTTTTTGCATCTTCAGCGTGATTGATAATCATCGATTCGTCATAAACTGTAGTTGCTCCCAAAAATAAACCTGTCCTACCATCTGTAGCATGATAGATCTTCGAAGCAAGATCCAAGCCTCCATTATATTTGCGTAATGTAGGGGGTGGCAAGGCAGGTGGTGGAAAAAACATTCCTGATGCATTCCCCGTTGTTAATTTAGGTAATGACTGTTGTGGAAGAGGTAAAGCAAATGGTTTAGGTGAGGAAAAAGGTTGGCCCGAAAATTGTCTTGGGTTGGTTGCAGAGGGTGTGGTTTGTCCTTGTGCTTGGGGGATTGCTGGCATCATTGGTTGCAAATTTGAATATTGGGTTGATGTATATGTTGGTAGAGGCTGAAAAATAGGTTGTGGTTGTGAATGACTATAATTCTGCTGTGATTGAGGATGGGGTTGTTGTTGTGGCTTTGGTATACAGGAGTATTGGGAGGAGGGTGGAGAATTATTTACTATTGAAATTGGTGTCGTCACTGTCGTTGCCATTTGGGATTGCATGTTCGAATTAATTGGTGGTGGTTGAAGTGAGTAATTTGAGTTTGCAAGTATATGTTGTTGAGGATATGAAAGTGGTGGGCGTCGGGCAGTTGGTGATGACACTGCCGTTCCATTGTCATTTTCGGGGGAGCTATACTCGGATCCTAGAGCTATAGACTCATAAATTGTATTGATTTGTTTTGTTAATTCCTGTGGATTGTTTCTTAACTCGAGTAATGAATGTAAGTAATCTTGATTTTGTTTATTGACTTGTTCAAGATTGTGTGTATACTCGCTAGAATAACGATTCTTCCTACGATCTACATTAGGATATTGACATAGTTGGTTCCTCTTAACACAATTGGAACAAGGATTTCCTCCATCACATTTTCGTTTTATTGTACGACATACGTTACATCTAGAAACAATATATGTTAGTATGGATGTTAGCATGCAAAAAAGGCTCGCAAAGAGATGATTTAACATACGATGTGGACTGTCTCTTTCTAGTATGATCTTCTCCCATTATTACTAATGTGTATTAGGGTTAAAGGGTTTCGAGAATCTTTGAGGGAAATTAAACCTTGATAAATTTATAGTATAAAGTTACTTTTCATGTGAGTATTTAAAAATAAATTATTGTGGATTTTTATATTACATTTATTTAGAAATTTGAAATCAGCTTATTATGGGATGAAAAACTGAAAAATAAAATAAAACTCAAAAAAAAAAAACTCAAAATTTCTTCTTGCTTAATAATATTATTTAAGCATTGTAATGCATAGAAAATTATTTTTCCATTCTTCTACCATAATTAACACATATTTTTTTTTAAATCCTTTATTTCCTCTTGCCAACCGAGAACCACTGAAACAATCAAATAAACCCAAATATAACAAAATAGGTTTGTTACACGCCCGTTTGAATGACAATATCTAATCAAGTAGTCTGACACATGCAGATGATAATAAAATTAGAATTTTAATGTGCATAACTTGTTTTTTGTACCTTAAATTAAGATTTCATTGCAACTGCATTTTTTTCCCTATTAATTCGAGATGCATGCACTCCTCATGGCAAAAAAAATATTATATGTAAAAGCTTTTGCAAAACAAGGTGATTTTTTGAAAGAGAGTAAAATCCGCTCTTATAATCAAGTTACCCTCGAACCCAGAGAGTGAGGGAGATTGTGGTCATACACGAACTATTCAGAGCTCGTTCCAAAGAGATCCTTTTATCAAAGCAAGATATGAACTGTTGACTTGTCCACTGCTAAATGGTGTGTTGTCGAAAGTTTTAAGCCCAGATATAATTATATAGGCTTATGGCCTGGGTTTTTTGACCGATGCCTGTATCTTTCTAAGCTGTGGAATCAAAAAAACGAGGCTAGATGTGTGATCCTCAAAAAGCAAAAGGAAAATAAGTGAAAAGTTCTCGAACTGCCAAATTATCTTTTTTTTTCAAGACTTGAGCACACGCAATGTTGAAGTCCATTAATGGTTATGTCAACATAGCATTTTATATCGGGGTTTGAAGTAAAAAGCTTTCTTGGCCTGTAAGATTATGTGACGTTGGCTTTTAATAAACACTCGCTTCTGTACAATTATATCGCTTTTGGCGTACGTGTACAACAAGCTGACAAACTTGATCTTTTGTTGAAGTACGAGGGCTTTCAACATAATAGTGACGTGATGGTTGAACTGCGGAGGTCACTGAGCATCAATAGAGTGTCAACAACTAACTATAAAGATGATGTAACTACGAATCTTTTCCGTGGATAATGAACAACTGTTTAGTTACAACAAAAGTATTGTGTCCACTCAAATATGTGCAGAATGTCTTTATCGCCATTGGCGTGATCTAGGGCATGTAATTTTCTATTTTTTATGTGGGTTTTGTTAGCCTCGGCTTTTAGTACCAAAACAACAGTTTAAGAATCTTTTTTTCTTTTGGCTGCAAATAGGGTAACTTGTATTCATCTTTTTTTTGCTGTTGTTACTTGCCATTTTCCCGAAAAAAAATTTTCCCGCTCTTTTGTATCACAATACTTTTGGAATGGAATTGTGAATGACCACTCTCCGAAAAAATAATAATTTCGTTTTTGGGTCACCAAATCCACGCATTGTGAGGCATCTGCACTCAATATCATTCCATTTTTTTTCCCTCAATTATAGTGATTGCGATGGATCTCAAGTCGGGTTATGCACCCCAAAATCGGTGGATATGCATTAGCCGCGGGTTTCGTTTAGGGCGAACTTCCTATCCCCGGATTATAGGTACAATAATCTTCTGCAGGGTTTCAGATGTGATTTGAGGGTGGTTGGCTGCAGCTTGTAAGTATAATTCAAGCTGATCCAAGAGATGTAATAAATATCG
>JAKTZT010000145.1:6854-17279 GCA_030578955.1 Hemisphaericaspora insectamans | reverse complement strand
GGTTCCTTTTGCAACTTCCTACTGAATCCAATTTTAAACTCACAAATGATGTTAAGAAACAAATTAGACAAGCTTTGTTCATGTCGATCTCCAATGAAGGTCAATACTTAGATTGGTTATTCCCACATGTAATTCCTCCAAATGAAATTAATATCTCCAAATATCTCATAAATAAGCTAGGCAATGAATTTGACTGGAAGTTTCAAGAATATCATAAAGCAATTCTAGCTAAAAGAGAACCTAAAGTACATACTGATGATCATCATGCTTTCCATGGTAAAGCTCCTTGTGCAAGAATATTTAGAAAAGGTGAACCTATTTATCGTTGCTTGACATGCGCATTTGATGAAACATGTGCTCTTTGTTGCCATTGTTTTGAACCAGAATATCATAAAGGTCATAAGATAAATATCGCGATTTGCCTTCGAGATAATGGTGGTGTTTGTGATTGTGGAGATCCCGAAGCCTGGCTTAAGGATTTCTTGTGTCCATATGGATATAATACAAATGAAGACGATGATGATGGCATAATTAATGAAAGAAACTTAAATCAGGATATGCCCAATGATTTTGCCAATTCCTTTTTAAGAACAATTGAAGTACTTTTGGACTATGTAATTGATGTAATGAGTCAATCAGATCTACAATTTGAAGATCCACAAGAAATTACATCAACCAAAATAGATTTAAATTCAATTAATAGTACCTTAGATCCACTGAAGTACAATTGTCATGATATTGACTTTGTTGATTCAAATAATGAAAAATATTATTTGCTTGTATATAATGATCAAATACGATATTATAGAGACGCAGTACAGAGAATACATTTAGCTAGTATGAAAGTCAAAGAATTTGCCGTTATGGTTACTGACAAAATTCAAGCCTCAGGAAGAGCAAAAGTCATCAGCTCAAGAAATATCAAATTATTAATGGAAAGACAAAAAATCTTGAGTGCTACTGGATTAGCAACTTGTATTAGAAGTTGTAGAGATGTATTCCGAGAAGATATGTGTGATGAAATTCTTTTATGGCTTTATGAATTAACAGAAAGTGAAGTGTTTAAAGTTAATGATACCGCTAAAAACTTATTATGTCAGGCATTTTGTCGCAAATGGGAGAATGGGTTGCTAGTTGCTAGCAAGAATGACACAAACTATTCCTATAGATTAGGAACCTTAGATTCAAGTTTGAAGATACCAAAGATTCCATCCTCAAAAGACCCATATTCCATTGATTCACATTGGAAGTTCATTCCTCACAAGTGGAACTTGACAGATGATCTATGCCAGCAATGTGACTATAACGTAACTGAGCAAGAATATTTACCAAATGCTAATCATGTTGGATCAAGATTACAATACCTATTTTACTTTGATGTTAGATTTTGGAAATCACCTCGTATTTTATTGCATAATATTTATTCTACATCTTTAATCACCAATCTTAATTATAAGAATATTATCTGTTATCAATATGTTGATATTTACCCAGTAGTCGCAGATATGTTCCTCAACATGGACAGGGAACCTGAACATAGTGTTATGTGTACATTATCGACCCAATTATTCACATGCCCTTCAAATTCAACTGCAATTGTTCAACATGGAGACATTACAAGAATTTTAGCATCGATATATGGATTTTTAACAACTGAAGAAATCAAAAGTCCGGAAAGCATTAACCTATCCAACATAATATCAATCAAAAGTTTGAAAAATAGAAGATGGGGACAAATCTTCTTTGATCTTGGATATATACTAAGTAGAAACAAAGACCCCAAATCTATCCTCACAGGTAATATAGTACCTATGGCATGTGATCTTTTTGCGTTGTTTCAAGGGAGACCAGTAATGAGGAGGGAAAAAACTAATCATGTTGAATACGAAAGTAGCGATTATACGGCATTTTTCCATGCAATTCTGGTGGTTTATCAATTTGGAGAACATGTTGCCCATTCGTTACGAAGAGTGCAATGTAATGATACTTTGGAAAAATTTAATATTGGTAAACAATGTATTCAGTATGTTCTTAACTTCTTACTGAGTATTGAAGACCATTCATTCCCTGGTCTTATTGACGAAGAAATTGACACAAATGGTATAAACCCAAAAATGGTCGTTGAGCCAATTAGTGGATTAGAAATTGTCAAGAAAAATGACGATGAGAAGGTTTGTTTCCTTCATCCACTCCATTCTTTCCTAAGTTGGCTAATTGAGTACTCCGATTTGAATACTCCGACAGATTTAGTTGATATTTTCAATCAAGTTGTAAGTCCAACTCAATCTTCTGCAATTTTTGATTATTCTATAAGAACTATAGTGTTGATGTCACAAATTAAATCAGGGTTTTGGGTGAGAAATGGGTTTAGCGTGAGGTCGCAATTACAATTATATAAAAATTCTGCTCTTCGTGAAAATGGTTATATAAGAGATTTATTTCTAACTCAAGTTTTCCTGAATTCAAATGACCCAAATATTGTTTGTTTCCAGTTTTTGAGTCGTTGGTTTTTGTTAGGAAAATGGGCACTGGATCCAGCATCCCATGCAGTAGAGGAAGCAGTTTACGATGCAAAGACATTACCTTATATCATTGAGGAATTTATGTATTTTTTAATTCACTTGTTAACTGAGAATATTTATTTGAAGGGATCAAATCATGAATCTTTAGTTGAAGCAAGAATCAAAAAGGAAATTATACACAATTTATGTTTTGGAGGAATGAATTATACAAAACTTTGCTCTCAAATCCCTGATCATTTATTGTTGGAAAAGAGATTTGACCCTGTTTTATCTGAAATTACCACTTTTAAAGCACCACTGGGAACAAATGACTTAGGGGTATATCATCTCAAAGAAGAGTATTTAGACGAGATGAATCCTTATTATTTCAATTATACTGCAAATGTCAAAGATGATGCAATCAAATTTGTCAAGAATAGGATTCACAAAAAGACTGGAACCCCAATTAATGAAATTGTTATTGAACCTTACAGGCGAAACATTGAGGAATTGGGGATTTTTAAATTTATTGGGAACTTTTCTGTATCGGCTTATTTTGCAGAGTTTTTGATTCGAACATTGTTATACATAGAAAATAGTGCCACTGGAGAAGCTGACGGGTTGTTAGAAACAATTTTACATTTGATTCACATTTGTTCATATGAGCAATTGCTAGATACGGAAAAATATGGAACATTTTATGAGAAATTCGTGGCTGCTTCGGAGAAATATTCTACTTCGGTAGCTTGTTTGTTATATAAATTACTCACAAAAGAGGAATATTGCACCCATCATTGTAAAGTTAGAAGCATCTTAAGAGTTTTTGAAGGAAAATATCATAATCTCAGAGATTTGTTACGCGAACAGGTTCCAGAATTTGATAAAATGAATATAGAGCTTGAATCTAGGTTTACTTCCAACGAAGATGAGCTTGCCAAGAAGAAAAGAATAGCCAAAGAAAGACAAATGAAATTATTAGCAAAATTCAAGAAGCAGCAGAATCTGTTTATCAAAAAGAATATATTTGAAGCAAATGACGTGGATATAGAAATGGAGGATTGTACTGCACATAGTGGATGGAATTTCCCAGAACCTCATTGTATGCTTTGTCAGAATGCAGCAGAAGATGCTGGGCCATTTGGCCTTATTACTTATGTTTCTAAGACATCTGAATTTCGAAACGTACCATTTGATGATGAATATTGGTTCTTAAAAGCGTTTTCTGATGGCGCCGATTTAGACATTGATGAAGACAGCGAAGAACAAAATATACATAATAGCCCTAAAACAGAAGCATGGAGCTCATATATGAAACACATTCGTAACCGGTTTGTGATTGGTCCGGGATTTAAATCTTGTGAAGATGTCGAAAGCAAATTGGTTTCTCTGAGTTGTGGTCACGGAATGCATTTTCAATGTTATTTGAATTTCTTGAATACGAATAAGAGTAGACTGAATCAAATAACAAGACATACTCCTGAGAATGTCGAACACAAGGAATTTGTTTGTCCATTGTGTAAAGCTATAAACAATATGTTTATTCCAATTTTGTGGACTACCAACCGCAGAAACTTGGCGGATTTTTTGAAACCTTCCGATTGTTCTAATCCTTTACAAAGCCTTAGCTCTGAAAATATTTATAATTATGATTGGTATAATAATTTCACCAAACTATCAGATGAAGATATTGAATCCATGTCGTTATTGACACCATCCTCCAGAGAAATGCTTTCAACAAATCTATCAGATTCGAGTACAGGAGAACCTCAGCATCAATTTAGGTTACTTTTGAGTAATATGTTTCAAATATTATCTTTCCTTACATTCCCGCAAGTATTCAAAGCGGATTCCGTATTTATTCTTGTGAATACCATAAAAGCAACTGAAATAGCACTTCGTGGAACCCCTTCAAATGGCCAATTGATTGTTAATCAATTACCAAATAACTCTTTGTTGAATTTGAGAACCTTGAATGAATTCAGAAATACGACTGTTTTAATGAAGATAAAGGGATGGATTCACACTCCAAATCCCAGAGGTGATGGTTATGCTAAAATACTTGCTCATTTGTTTCTGTTATCAAAGGGATCTATTAATACATCAATTTTGGAACTTGATTTCTTTGAATGTTTAGTGAGTATTGTGCCTTTGCCTTCAACTTTTAGTTTCCATTCTCTTTTGGAAACAGCATTCTTGGGACATTTGATCCAAACTTTAAATATATTAAGCAAAGAGGTCGGAAAAATTTTCGCGAAGAAAGAGTGGAAGTACTCAGTGTTTGATATTCCTACTATTGCTAATATCCCCGCAAATGCAGCTGATTCTGCGCGATCATGTTTTTCGAGGTTAATGAAGATAGATGAAAATTCAAGAGCAATTTTAGAGAATGAAGCGTTTGGGTCAGTAGCATATTCATTATTGGTGAAGGCTGTCACTCCATTCTTGAGAAGAGTGGCAATTTACTCATTTGTACAATGTGCCAACATTGAGTATCTTCATTTTCCAGAATATTCATCTAAGGACTTAGAAGCTGACAGATTGTGCTCAGTCTTAAATTTGAAATCGATTTCAGTATATTTAGAGAATTTTACTGACGCAATGCTGACTTCTTATGAAACAAGTATGTTTCAGGGGTTCGTTGATTATCTAAACAAAACCCGAAAATCAACTGGCATTTATCATATCCAAAAGAAACTTGAATACCCAGGAATTGTAAAATTGGTGGAATTGCCAGAAAGATTGGATTACTTTTTTACCAAGTATTACTATCTGGATAGATATAACAACCCTAATTTGACGATAGAAGATCCAGCAGTTTGTTTATTTTGCAGCGAAGTAGTGGATGCTCAGAAACAAGGTCTTGGATGTGTGGAAGGACAATGCACCGATCATTACTTGAAAGAATGCTCACATGATGTCGGTCTTTTTTTGCTACCAAAAGATAGAACTTTATTGCTTTTACATAAAAACGGGGGATCATTTTATAGCGCACCATATTTGGATGAACATGGTGAATTGGCAGATGAATCAAAGAAGCAAAAGGCATTATATTTCCTGAAAGTCAGGTATGATGATTTTACAAGAAATGTTTGGTTACAACATAATGTTCCAAACTATATAGTCAGAAACTTGGAAAGCGTTTTGGATCCAGGGGGCTGGGAAACGTTATAGATCATATAATTACTGCATGAATTTATACATACCTTGTCTAATTAGACTAGGAATAAAACTACGTGTTACATACATCCACAACACTCCGTAAACCAAGCTAGAAAATATAATCTGCGTCATCTCTAAAGAATTCATCTGAAAAATCCTCTTCCTCCAAAACATCATCATTTTCCATAACATCTCTTTGAATATTGATTTGAACTTCAGGCATTGTCAGACCCGTACCAAACAAATTTCTGGTCACAAATCCATACAATCCTTGATTTAACCACATCTTATTCAATGTGAAAAATCTAAAAGCGTTCAAAGAGGCTTTACCAGCATACCTTGCTGTCTTGACTTCTCCATGTATATTCAAATATGGAGCTGACAACTCCACACTAATTGGACTACGACCCACATAAACGCATATTCTTAGTGTATTTGCCCTTGGATTGAAACAAATCCCACTATTTGGTGAGCAAGTCAACATATGACGGAAAATCGATGAACCACCAAGCCATGATCCACATAACAAGCAAATCAGATTCTGGCGAGCATTCTTTTTGCTAGCCTCTAGCAAACAAATATGATAATCTGAAGGCAAAGTTACTAAATGAACAACACCTGGGTAATCTAATGAAAGTATTCCTTTCTCTTTTTGAACTGGGATCTTAGAACAGAGGATGATCTCAAAGATACTCTCTTCAAAGGATACTTCGGGCTTCACCAACGTAGTAAAAAGTTCTAATAACGAAGGAACATTTAGAGCCTTTGTTAATGGATCAGTGCCAAATATTATTTCTCCTGATTCGATTTCTTCTTTCATTTTTGCAAATTCCGGCAAGCTTTCATAATCATTCTCACCTTTGTATTCAGAAGTTAATAAATCAGCAAAAATAACAACATTTCTCAAGAAAATACTCATGAATTTTTCAATTATAAGATAAAAGGCAACTAAAGTGCCATGATGATTATAATCCAAGTTGTAATCTATGGAAAGCTTGACCTTTTCCAAAACCTGTTTCAACTTCTCAAGTGATTTCCCTGGAGTTTTTTGGAGCGTGTCATTGTTAATTGGCACATATTCCAAGATCGATTGATCTTCTTCACATCGAGTTAGTAATGAATAAATAGTAATTGCGAGTAATTTAACCATCCCTAATCTTGTTAGGGTGGCTAATGATTCGCCTCCTTGGAAAAACCAAGCCACAAGCTCATCAAATACTCCACCTTCTAATATTTCATTTGACTCTCCCCAGAATTTTTCAAGTGGTTTAGATAAATTATATTGTCCACCAAATAATGGTTTGGATTCACGATATGCCAAAGCACGACTTTGAATTAAACTCTTTAATAACGATTTTGCTGATCCTGGAATTTGGTTTAAAAAATCAGAATAACCCTCGAGTCCATTAATTCTGGTTGAAATTTCATTCATCTTGATAGTATTAGCAATCAAGACTGACCAATTCAAAAAGGAGTCAAAATAGCCTGCTTGTTTGTCAATAATTCCTCCAGGACTTCCCAGGTACTTCCTTTCAGTAACTTCCTTTGCTATTTGAGCTAATATGTTGGTAAAAGGTTTATAGTTATTATACTCATCACTGATCAATAGATTGATCACTTCTTCCACATTAGTTGCATCACTTGATAAAACAATTTTATTATACTTATCATGTTTTGGTGGATCCGCCTGTATTTTCTTCGAATCTTTTTCTTCACGGGGCGGAATAAACGACGGCATAAACATATCATGTAAATTATGACATAACGGACAAGGATAGTGCTGAGCGCTTTGAGATCCTCGAATATAACAACTATAATGAATACCATGGCCACAGGTTGACATTACTCTGGCTTCAATGTTGTCACCTCTTCTTCGTTGATACCCGACCCCGTACTGATTAGATTCCTCAGTCAATGAAACCTTATCCCAATTAACAAACGTGTCTGCAAGAATGGCGCTATTCTCTTTAGGAACCTTCCAGAAGATTGGAGGTTTTGTAGAACTAACCAAAAGGCCAAATGGTTGTTCATAGTTTTCTTGTTCACCACACAAAACACAAGTACGTAATTGAATTTCTTCTTCCCTGGTATCTTCACTGGTAGAGCGATTCATATCATCATCATGGAGATCTTTATTCTGACTTAAAAACTTTTCACGTTGCTTGGAAAATTTCTTCAAGATTTTATTCTTTCGTTCTTCAGCTAATCGTCTCTTTTTTTCTGCTTCCGTTTCAAAAAGGCTGGTTTTACGTTTTTTGTATGATTGAATATATTCTTCACCAAAACAAGAAATCAAGCTTTCTATAATTACTTGATCTTTCTTCACTAATAGATCCAACAAGAAATCTGCCTTTTGAATAACGCGCTTTGACATTTTCGATTCAACTATGGTCAACAATAAATCACTGATTGGAATATCAACAAAATGGGGATTTAAATAATCATGTCCTTCAATCAATTCATCATCCAAGATAATTGCGTGGATTAAATGTAATAATTGGGGAAGATAAGTTTCATCAGAAGTATCAATGGCAACTTGTAAAAATTTGTAAAGTAATTTAACGAACATATTAGTCTTTGTGAAATTTGCAATTCGTTTATCAACATAGTCAATACCAGACAATTTTATATCCGGCTTCAAAATCACGTTATCTTCATGCTTAATCTTTCTAATCTTGGCAATATTCTTAACTAAAGCATCCAGAGCAACTTGAAATTGACTTGGATCTAAATATAAACTTATTGGATCTAATTGTTCATACATTTCTTCCTTCAATCTATATAATCCAGAATCTACCAATCCTGATGGAGGTTGAAAATCAGCAACTTGCAAAAGAATCTTATTAAAATCTGAAATAGCCAATACATCCAATCCAATACTTTTCAATAATGAAGAGTAAGATTTAGCATCATCACATAAACCATATGCAATTGACCATCTTGCTTGAGTTCGCAATCTTTCCTCCGGGGTTTGTTTAGTTAAGAAGTTTCGATCAGTGATAATAATATATACAAACAGAATAAATCTTTCCACAATTGACGGGAATCTTTCCTCATAAATCGTTTGATCATATTTAACTTCATTAGAAAACCAAAAATGCAATTCCCAACGATTCAAAAAATTCTTCAACACCAGATTAGGATCGCTTTCAAAGATAGCAGCAAGCTGATTTATATGGAAATCTCTATAATATGTCAGATCACCCATTGGTGAACCAAAATACAAAGAGGCTTGATAGGAAGTAGCAAAACCATTTCTTACCCAATGTCCAATTTTGATTTGAGAATTAAGAACAATATTACGTAATGAAATATCAGTTATATCTACTAATTCATTTTTGCGTTCTTCAAGATGTTTTTTAAAATCATGTATACCATGATACTGAATGATATAAGATAATAAAGAATGTAAAGGATTCACGAAACCAATTGGTTCTTTACTAATTTGAAACCTAATTACTCCTGGTTCCTCTCTTAAATTCACTCTCTCTAATAAGTAATCAATCAACTTTAAGGTATTGTCGACAATCAATTCATTATCATATTGATTCACAACCAAATCCTTGACTTGTCTCAAAATTCGAACTGAAAATTCTAAATGAATTTCAAAATCATAATTTTCTCTTTCGACATGATCTCCATATTTTCTTTCAATTGGTAAATAACCCTGGAAATTACGTAAGAATAACATAAACATTGTAAATGCATTAGGATCCATAATTTCTGCCATTGAATCATCCGCTAATTCTTTGTTGATAAAATGAGATAAATCATGCACACCAATTCTAATGGCTTTCTTAATTGCCCTTAATTGCTGAGTATCCATTCCTGCATTATAGAAATTGGGGTATCCGGTATCAAAATTCCATTTTGAGGAATAATTGAGGATAATTTCAATCAAAGGTCCAATGAAATTACCAAAGTATTTTTGACTTAAAATTGATTGTATGGAATTTGGACATGTGAAAAGTTGGCTGGTAATATCTGAGTGCATATTCAAATCTTCTTCTCTATCTGTTATTGCCATAATTGTGAATAATGATGGATATATTTCAATAAACTGTTGGCTAAACATTTGTTTTGTAACTGGATCAGATATTAATGGTGGCACAATCAATGCTGCTAATTTCTTTCTGATTGTTTTAGTTAATCTTATTTGGAAAAGTAATAAAAATTGCAATCGTGAATTCTTAACATCAGATTCATTATCTAGTTCAAGTAAATGTTTTGATGTATCAATACTGTCAATGGGCTCCAGGACTGATGTTAGTCTGAAGTTTAGAATTTTATTAAAATAAGGGATCCCATTTTCAAAATATATTCTCCGTTCATTTCTAGTGATGGTTGATAAAATATGGGAAGGTATGGATTTGGGTAATTGATAACCAGGTTCGAGTAATAATTCCGATAAATATAATTTACAAAGTTCTCTAAATTTAAAATTCGGTTCAAAGTTTGTGATTTCAGTTAACCAAATGAATAAATGTTTAATAATACGATATTTGAATTCATCACGACTCGACATTATAGTTGCAATTAAGCCGCCAGCTTCAACGGCAGATTTTGCAGTTAATAAATCTTCATAAGTGGATGCTTCCTTTAGTATTGAATAACCTTCTCTATCAATATGTCTTGCAATATCATTTGCTTTGGTTTCACTACAATTGATTCCTGCCTTTATCGAATTTATCGCTTCTTGTAAATTATGGAATTCATCATTCCATAATAACAACTGCCAAGATTGGGGAGTGTTTGTATCAATAGT